>PVKM010027813.1:0-18588 GCA_004027735.1 Carollia perspicillata
TATGTGAGGAGTCATTCATTGCATATCTAAGAGTGCCTTTACTATCACCTTTGACTAACATTTTGTCTAGGTACATAATTTTAATTTGAAAATAATTTCCCCCAGGCTCTCCATTACTATGTTTGCAATTATAAATATGAGAAAACTGAAAGCAGAAAATTTAAGGAATTTGCACAAAGTTAAGCAGAGCAAGCTGCATGGCTAGGATCTATCCTTGGGCAGGCTGATGCTTGAAATTACAGTCATAATAATACACTAAACAAGGCAAAGGTGATCATATGTCAGCCAATGCTTTGAGGATTCCATGTCAGGTAGACCTGTGTCCTACTTATTTCGAACCTGTCTATTTCACAAGTTATTTAACCTGTCCCAACTTCATGGCCCTGAGACATTAAAATGATCAAAACTCTCATCACTTGTAGATCCCCAAACTCCATCTGCATTCCATATTTTACTATCCTGTGTTCCCTCAGACATCCTCTGCCAAGGTCATTCTTGGCTACAGATCATCTCTCCTGATTCACACTTGATTGCATTTGTCTCTACTTGTTATTGAGAAATTGTCAACAGGAAAAGTCCTCTAGTAATTGTTAAACCCCACCATTCATAGCGATATAGATATCTGAGTTGTCAAATAGATTCCCAGTTGCCATTTTAGTATGTTAAATACAAGAGATCATAAATGAACATATGTTGAGTTGAAATATGAAAAACCCAGAAAATAAAAAGGGAAAAAAGAGGCATGGTATTATAGAACATTAGCACTAAACTTTTTCACTGACATCGTCCTTCAGATTAGAATATACTTAACTATGTAATATAAAATTAACAAAAGCATGTTGCATAGAATAATCTTCAGAGATGACAAAATTAATGATATTAGGTATTAAATTGGGTTGCAAAAGAGGCATGCGGCTTTTCTGAAGGTATCTGGCTTTGGTAATTTTTTAAATTTTATTATTTTCTGTATTAATCTGTGTACTTTCTTTTCTTCTGAATTTTCTGAATTCTTGTTCATACTATTTGGAAAGCTATTTTCCTACATTTCATTTTGACATATGATTGATTTGTAAATTCAAGAGCAACTAAAGGAGTTTACATCTCTCCCAACTTCTAAAATCTTGAATTTTGGCTTCATGTACTTAATTGCTGCCTTGTGTCAAATGGTTTTCTCATTTCCATTGACATTAATTTTTTTAAAAAATTATTTAACAAGGTAGACCTCACAACTTAAGTGGATGCCAATTAACCTAAAATCTAAACTGACTTTTAAATGCAAGTCATTCCTATCAAATTACTGTTCTCTACAGATTTAGTAGATAGCTGTCAACACAATGGAACCTAAGCATCAATTTTAAGCAATTTATTTTTAAGCCTATAATATTAGTTTGATTGTGATTATAGATCCCAAATTTATATAAATTGTGTCAATTACTAAGGAGGTAGATGAATTTTATATATTATTACATCTTAATCATCTTCATAATTAACATTTAATTTATATCCTATCTTTCCCCTTCCATCTACTGAATGCATTTCTTTGAGTTTGTCACACAGAATTTAAGCAATTTTCCTGCCAATTAAATGACATTTTATTTTTCTGAGTGAATTGGCTGCTAGGAAAATGGGCCCTGGAGACCAAAGGCCTGTTTATTAATCAAAAGAGCTTCTTCCCACACACAGACACATAGAGCTGCCTCACCATTTTTTCCCTAGACCATGGCTCATAGTTTTTCTGAGGCAAGTGCTGAGATGTCAACAGAGCCCAGTTTTATAGTTGTTAAGATACTAACAAAGGAGACATTTATTCCAGCATTTCTGATGAAAATCCTACCCACTCAGACTCAAGGTTTACCAATTCGGTGTATAGAAGTATCTGCAAAACATCAAAAAAGGATATATATGCATTTTGGGGACCTTTCCTATTAGAAATAAACTAAGACTTTGAACTAAAAGTAAAAATGTTAATGTGAAAACTCCACATGAATACTGATAAAACATATTAGATGCCCTTTGACTCTTACAGTTATTGTTCTCATTTTTTGCCTGTGTCATTTCATTTTTAATCTATTTGGAATTATTCTACTTGAATAATAATTCTATAGTAAGTTCATTATCTCTAATTATATTACCTTAATGTGCAAATTCAATCTTTTTTTTACTTCCACTAAAAGAGCAAATATGTGACCAGAGATTAATAGTAGAAAATTGGTTTTATGTGAAATAAAGACTAGATGAAAGGCCAGCAAAAAGTTTGCACGGCATACAGACATACATCAATTCTTGGTGTCATATTCAAACATTAAACTTACACATATGCACACTGACAATGTACTTGGAGACACCGGAGACAACTTTATTGAGAGAATTACCAATTGCATTCTTTGAAACAAATGTTCAGTGAATAGTTTTTGAACAGGACATTTTTCCCATGGGGTAAATTGGCATGTCCACCTTTGCTGTATATCAACTCAAATCCATTTTTTAGCAGATCTACACAGGTTGTGCAAGTTGGCCAAATTTACTCAACTAGCAAGCAATAGGGGAAGGATTCAAACAAGGTTAACAGGTGACAAATGCTATGCGTTTTCTGTTAATACTGTAAAAATGACCATCAGGTGATAGAAAGGGATATGATAAAAACGTTCATCATTATTCACAAAGAACATACTTTATCCTTAACTTATTCCTGTATACATCCAGGCAACAAGGTCAGAAGTCTCAGATCAGTTGTCAAAAAGATCACATTTTAATTTAATATAGTGTAACTTGAGTATCTTAAGAACTATACACCAATAGATACAATATCTGTAGGGATATTTTATATATATATATTTCTAAGTAAATACGTATATAACATTAGTTTCATTATTTGACAGGAAATGGACAATATGAAACTGCAAAATATCTTCCTCCTTCAATCTCCACCATCAACTTAGTGCTTTTGATATAATAAAAATAGGAATAAAATTTTATGATAAAACTTTTAGTAAATAAGGCTTTTAAGGTATTTCCAATATTGGAACTTTTTGTGTTTCTTGAGAAGCTAATATTCTTTTTACAAGCTTTTACTAATGCTGATTGTGTGGCAGAGACTATCTCAGTGGCTGGGAGTACTATGGTCATTCAGACAAGTAAGTCCCTGCTCTGATGCCATTCATCATAGACAGAGAGCTGGATGACAGCTATTGTGGGGGTGGACGTGAGGGGGTGGAAGGAGCAAGCAAAAAGGAAAAAGACCTCATGAAAACAGACAGCAGTGTGGTGATTGCCAGGGGATGAGGTATAACAGGGTTAAATGGTAATGGAAAATTAAATAATTTTTTTTTAGAAAAAGAAAGTTTAGACAATGGCCTGACTGACAAAGAAATAAATGCCTTGGAACATTTTCTCAGCCTTCAATAGTAATTAGTAAAAGTTTTACTTCGTAGAAGCAAGAGTTATCTAAGAGAATGATTAGAAAACTTAGATCAATTTAAATGTACTTAAAATGACCTATTTATCAGGCAATAGCTTAATATTAAAATCAAGGGAAATTTCTATGTTTCATCCAGAAAATATTCATAAAACAATAATCCTAGATTATTTACATAACTAAAAATACCTACAGTGCACCAGACTTTTGGCTTAAGAACAGGCCAAATGTTTCAGATATCAGAAAACTTATGATTCTCATGAAAGTTGATGACAAATCTGGACTCTAATAAACCTTTTCTAAAAAACATTCTAGGGCAAAATTTCCCATAGCAATAATTGTGACCATCTGGAATCCCATGCCTAGAATTTAAATGAGGTCAAATATTTTCTTTAATTCACATGAATTATTTGACCACTTGAGATAAATGCCCTTAGTCAAAGAACAGCAAGAAAAAATAGAACAAGGTAAAATATTTCTATTTAAATATAGAGGCAACACCTGGGGAGATGAGCCAAGTTTTGTTTTTTTATTTTATCTTACTCTTTAGAGAAAATTGCAACTTGTGTAGAGTAGAAGCATCAGTAAACAGACAGATACACAGGCACTTCAAAAGAAGGCACAGCATAAAGAGATTGTCTGACATGGTTGAGGAAAAGTCTAAAACACAAGGGTCAAGGCAGGTCCAAAGATACATAGAATGAGAAAGAAAGAGGAAAAAGTCCCCATGTGCTAGTCAGAACTAAAATTGAATGTTAAGAAAAATGAATTTTATAAAACCAAAGTCCGATTGCTATGGGCCTTGTTAATGTACACAAGGGCATTTTGAGGAGGGAAATTGAGCATTTTAAAAATTTACAGAATAAGCAAAGATAAAATGTTACACTAACACGATAATACTGTAGTCACAGTCAGTTCACTTCCTTGGATAGTAGTAAGCGCTGACACCTCATGAAAGCTTCAAGGAATCATTGTGAAGCAAAAAGTGATATAATTTGAGACAAAAAAAGTCCTTGATAATTTTATAGTGAATAAAAATACATTAGCTTTCAAGAAATGCTGAGTTTCTATTCCAAAGAAGTAGTTTTGAGTTCTATCTGGTTACACTTTTAAGTAGATACATGACGGTGAAATTCCACATTTCTGAGCTTTCTCTTTTCGAGAGTAAAATTTAGTAGATGATAGTGTGCTTCTATATGATAAAATTCTTGTGGAGGTCAAATTAGAAAAATAGAGTTGAAAATTCTTGGTAATCCATAAGGTGTTTTTATACAACATTCAGTTTTCTTACATTGGCTTTTGAAATAATGTAACTGCAAGGCAGATTAGTTGTACATTTCAACAAGCATTTACTGACATCTCCCTGTACCTCTCATTCTGCTCATTTTCATGTGATTTAAAAAATTACTTAGATATTTCCACAAGCTATTTTAGAAATATACTGAAAGGTATTTAGGTTATAGCACAAGACTTAAAATTCTTATAGGAAATTATACCTCAGTTGAATTTTAAAAAACACACAGAGGTTATTGATTGAGGGAAAGGGAATGACATTTCAGAAAACAAAGATGTATGAGAAATATAATTTAAGTAATAAACAGCGTGTAGTGAAATTTTTAGAATAATGTGTAGTAAAATGTGTAATGGAAGCAGTTACTGTAATTGGAGCATTATATGCTGGATGATATTGCCAACTAGGAAAGATGGTGTGGGTGGGAACAAGTATGATCAATATCAAAAAGGAAGCTGAAGATGAGAACTCATGCTTCACATCTGAGTTTCCAATCCCAAATAAGACACACGTTAAAAATGAGTAGCCATGCCCTGGGTGATGTGGTTCAGTGGACTGGAGCATTGTCTCATAAACAGAAAGGTTGCAGGTTTGATTCCCAGCCAGGAATTCCCAACCCAGTTCGTGGTTGGGGCATGTACAAGAAGCAACCAATCAGTGTTTCTCTCTCACATTGATGTTTCTCTTCCTCTCTGAGCATGTCCTTGGGTCAGGAATAATAATGAAAATAAAATAAGTAGCTTTGCTGTTCTCTGATTTATGCGTTGAGCTTCAGTACGAGAATTTCCCCTTCCAAAGGGTTCAGTGGCTCCATGACCAAAGATACTGTGAAAGAGCCTCAATGATTAAGTATTGTTTTACTTATGAATACATTTATTGTTGCATTATATAAAATCAGGAATCCTGATGAAGGAGTAGATCTTAGAAGATAAGTATTATAATGATAAGCATTTGAAGTATAAGATGGCTATGTGGTGTCCATGCAGACTTCATAACAGACTGTAAGATCTGTAAGTCTGAAACTTAGAGGGAAGATTAGAAATACAGATACATGTTTGAGGGCACCAGCATCAAGGGGAAGAAAACAAGCACAATGTGAAAACCGCAAAGATCAGGGAGTTTAATGAGAAGTGCAATGAATTAAAAACAAAGCACTTAGAAAACCTCAGTGTTCAAAGGCTGGGCAGAAGAAGGAGATCCTAAGGACAGCTGGAAGAAATGTTGCAGATACAGAGAAAAAACAGGGGAAGTGGTGTATTTGAAGCCACTAAGGAGAGAATTTTAAGATACAATAAATAGTCAGCAATATCAAGTAAAATAGACAAGAAATTTATGAATTGGAGAGCATGTGTCAGGCTTGGTGGCATGGAGGCAACTGGGCCAAGAAACTTAAATGCTGCGATAAGAAAGACAAACTGTAGTATGTTAAAAAGTATCTGAGAATCAGAATTGATTAAAAACGAAGGAGTAATAGCAAATGTTGCTTACCAGAGATGCATACAGGGGTGGACAAAAGTAGATTTACAGTTTTGAGTACATGAAACACAAAATTTATTCTTATATTTTTATTTATGAATTATTGTGTTATTTGCCTTACAATTATAAAGCTACTTCTGCCTGCCACTGTATAAAATATAAGAAATGCTGAAGCTAAAATGAAACCTATAGGTTTTATGGGTTTATAAAACCTATACAAACTTACTTAAGGGAAACCAGTGTGGGCACATAATATTATGTCAAACAAAATGGACTTAAAGCAAATAGCCTTATTTCAAAGAGACTTCATAATTACAAAAAAAGGTTTAGATTAATAAGAAATATATAGCAATTCTAAATGTTATGTACTATATAACATAGTTTAAAAAATGTAAGACAAAAACTGACCTGGACAGAATCCTGTACTCGCAATGGAAAATATACTTACATGGAGCATTACAGCACTGGTTCCCATACTGGGCCATTAGGGAAGTCTCAACAGTTTCAAGGATTAAAATCAAGTAGTTATGCTCTCTGATCACAGTGCATTTAGTTACAAATAAATAACATTAAAATATTTTTTTCAAATTCCAAGTATTTAAAAAAATAAAATAAAATAAAATGATACAGTTTTGAATTAGCTATGTGTCAATGATGTCATAACAAAAACTAGAAATTATTTTGAACTAAATGAACTGTCAACATAAGATGTAACTAAAGCAATGATTATAAGACACTCTAGCTTTAAAATCGTGATTGAAAATAGAGAGATGCAGAAAACCAATTAAATAAGCATCCCTCACAAGAATTAGGAAAAAATGTACAGTTAAACTGAAAAACATAGAAGAAGTTAGGAAATATAAAAAGGCAGGTATAATAAAATAGTTTTTAAAACACAGTGGAGAGAAACAACCAAGCATTACCTTGTCTTTAAAAAAGTAATTAAAATTGGTAAACCCCTGGTGTGACAATGGTGTGTGTGTCTGTGTGTGTGTGTGTGTCTGCATGCGTGCATGTGTGCAGGAGGATGTACAGATAAACGATGTCAGATTAGAGTGACATCACAGGAGAATCTATAGCTTCCAAACATCACAATAAGATATAATGAAAATTCTGTAAATAAATTTAAATATTTATATGAAATGGAAAATACCTTTAAAAACTTCTCAAACAGAAACACAAAGAAATAGATGATCTGGATAACTATTTTAGAAGATTGGCCTTTATTAACAAAATTTTTCCAAAATAAAACTCTTGGCACAGAGAGTTTCTACAATGAATTCTAGTAAATATTTGTATAAAACTTAACATTAAAATGGCACAAACTCTTTTTAAAAAATCTATTCTCATTTTGTCTTGAGTTCCACATAGCTTTTAAACAAACAAACAAAAAAAAACTGCCAGTGATACTGAGGGAAAGAAGATGAAGGAGACTGTACCACTGAATCTCACAGGTATCCCACCACAGCACTTCACACCATAAACCCAGGGAGTAAGAATAGATCAATTTAAGAAGCTGAGACTAACAAGAAGAGTCTTGCAAAGAATGCAAAGACAAAGAAACAATCCCCAAATGAAAAGAAAGGAGGAAACCTCAGAAAGAATGCTAAATGAAATAGAGGCAACTCAACTATCAGATATTGAGTTCAAAGCACTGCTTATCAGGAAGCTCCATGAGCTCACAGCGAATTATCAGAAACTACAGGGAAACTACAAAGAACTTGCTGAAAACTATATCAACATGAAAAAGGAAATAGAAACTAATAACCAGGGCCAAGAGGAAATGAAGAAGACAACGGCTGAACTGAAGAACACAGTAGAAGAAATCGAAAGCAGGATAGATGAAGCAGAAGATTGGATCAGCAAGCTGGAGGACAAAGTAGAAAAAAACACCCAGAAAGAGCAAGAAAAGGAGAAGAGGCTCAGAAAGAATGAAGAGGGTTTTAAGAAAAATACAAGACAATATGACACATAATAATATCCAAATAATAGGGATACCAGAAGGAGAAGAAAAGGAGCAAGGGATAGAAAACCTATTTGAAAAAGTAATGATGGAAAACTTCCCTAATCTGATGCGAGAAAAAGTCACACAAATCCAGGAAACACAGAGTCCCAATCAAGAGGAACCCAAAGAAGCCCACTTCAAGACACATCATAAGAAAAATGGCAAAATTCCAAGACAAAGAGAGAATCTTAAAGGCAGAAGGGGAGAAAAAGGAACTAGCATACAAGAGAACCCCAATAAGGTTAGCAACAGACATCTCAATGAAAACACTCCAAGCCAGATGAGAATGGCAAGAAATATTCCAAGTAATGAGAATCAGAGGCCTGCAATCAAGGGTACTTTACCCAGAAAGACTTTCAATCAAGATAGAAGGCCAAATAAGAAGCTTTCCGGACAAAAGAAGTCTAAAAGAAAACACCTCCACCAAACCAGCTCTGCAAGACATGCTAAAGGGACTGCTTTAAGGAAAGGAAAGAAAAGAGAGAGAGAGACAGAGGAACATAGGTACAAAAATGGCAATGAATAAGTACATATCTATAATAACCTTAAACATAAATGGATTGAATGTTCCAATTAAAAGACATAGAATAGCTGAATAGATAAGAAAGCATGACTCACACATATGGTGCCTACAAGAAACCCACTTCAGTAGAAAAGATCTACACAGATCGAAAGTGAAGGGCTAGAAACAAATTTTCCAAGAAAATGGACAGGAAAAAAAAGCCGGAGTAGCAATATTCATATCAGACAAAATAAACTTCAAAAAAGAGCCATAAAGAGAGACCCAGAAGGCTACTTCATAATACTCAAGGGAAGACTCCACCAAGAAGACATAAACATTGTAAATATACATGCAGCAGCCAATGTAGGAGCACCCAAATACATAAAGAAAATCTTAGAGGACTTTAAGAAAGATATAGGAAGCAACACAATTATAGTAGGGGATTTTAACACCCTACTATCAAAAATGGACAGATCTTCCAAACAAAATATCAACAAAGATATTATGGCATTGAACAAAGCCCTAAATGAAATGGACTTAACTGATATATATAGAGCCCTGCATCCCAAAGAAGCTAAATACACATTCTTTTCAAATGCACATGGAACATTTTCAAATATAGACCACATAATAGGACACAAAACAAGCATCAGCAAATTCAAGAAAATTGAAATCATATGAATCATTTTCTCCAACCACAAGGGACTGAAACTAGACACCAACCCCAAGGAAAAATCCAAAACATTCAAAATCATGGAGAGTGAATAGCATGCTATTAAACAATGAATAGGTCAGGAATGAAATTAGAGAAGAAATAAAAAATTTCCTGGAAACAAATGAAAATGAACTCACAACCACTCAAAATTTATGGGACACAGTAAAGGCAGTCATGACACAGAAGTTCATAGCGATACAGGCCTACCTAAAAAAGATAGAAACATTTCAAACAAACAACCAAACCCTACACCTACAGGAACTCAAGGGACAAAAACAAAGACAACCCAGAGTGAGTAGAAGGAAGGAAATAACCAAGATCAGAGCAGAATTAAATGACATAGGGACAAAAGGCACAATTCTAAGGATCAATGAATCCAGAAGTTGGTTCTTTGAAAAGATAAACAAAATCAACAAGCCTTTAGGCAAGTTCATGAATAAAAAAAGAGAGAGGGCCCAAATAAACACAATCAGAAATGAAAGAGGAGAGACTACAACTGACACCACAGAAATACAAAGCATTGTAAGAAATTACTGTGAAGAACTGTATGCCAAGAAATTTGAAAACCTAGGTGAAATGGACAAAATCTAGAAAAATATAATCTTCCAAAACTCAAAGAAGAAGAAGCAGAAAGCCTGAACAGACCAATAACAGCAGATAAAATTGAAGCAGTAATCAAAAAACTCCCAACACACAAAAGCCCTGGACCAGATGGGTTCACAGGAGAATTCTGCAGAGCATTTAAGGAAGAACTAACCCCAATCCTTCACAGACTATTCAAAAAGATCCAAAGTGATGGAAGATTCCCAAACTCTTTTTATGAAGGCAGCATCATCCTAATCCCAAAACCAGATAAAGACACAACTAAGAAAGAGAACTTCAGGCCAATATTGCTGATGAACATAGACACTAAAATCCTCAACAAAATATTGGTAAATGGCATCCAACAATACATTAAAAAGATCACACACCATGACCAAGTGGGATTCATCCCAGGCATGCAAGGATGGTTCAACATTCACAAATCAGTAAATGTAATACATCACATAAACAGAAGCAAAGACAAAAATCACACGATCATATAAATAGATGTGGAAAAAGCATTTGACAAAGTACAGCACCCATTTATGATAAAAACACTCAGCAAAGTGGGAATAGAGGGAGCATTCCTCAACATAATAAAGGCCATATATGAGAGACCTACAGCCAACATCATACTCAATGGGCAAAAACTAAAATCTTTCCCACTAAGATCAAGAACAAAACAAGGTTGTCCACTTTCATCACTTCTATTCAATATAGTATTGGAAGTCTTAGCCACAGACTAAGACAAGGAAATAAATGGCATCCAAATTGGAAAGGAGGAAACAAAAGTGTCATTGTTTGTAGATGACATGAAAGTTTACATAGAAAATCCTATACACACCACCAAAAAAATGCTTGACCTAATACATGAATTTGGAAAAACAGCAGAATACAAAGTCAATATCCAGAAATAAAAGGCATTTTTGTAGATTAACAATGAAACAGCAGAAGCAGAAATCAAGAAAAAATCCCATCCGATACAGCAAAAGGAAAAATAAAATACCTAGGAATAAACCTAACCAAAGAGGTAAAAAACCTGTATGCAGAAAACTACACAACACTGAAGAAAGAAATCAAGGAAGACACAAACAAATGGAAACATTTACCGTGTTTGTGAATCCGAAGAATTAACATCATCAAAATGTCCATACTACCCAAAGCAATTTACAGATTCAATGCAATGCCTATTAAAATACCAATGACATATTTCACAGACATAAAACAAACACTTCAAAAATTTATATGGAACCATAAATGACCCTGAATAGCAACTGCAATTTTGAGAAAGAAGAGCAAAGTAGGAGGGAGCACAATACCTGATACCAAACTGTATTACAAGGCCACGGTTATCAAAACAGACTGGTACTGGCATAAAAACAGACACATGGTCCAGTGTAACAGAACAGAAAGCCTAGAAATAAACCCAGGTCTCTATGGTCAATTAATATTTGACAAAGGGGGCAGCAACATAAAATGGAGTAAAGATAGCCTCTTCAAAAAATGGCGTTTGGAGAACTGGACAGCTACATGCAAAAAAATGAAACTTGAGCACCAACTTACACCATATACAAAAATAAATTCAAGATGGATAAAAGACTTAAATATAAGCCATAACACCATTAAAGTCCTAGAGGAGAACACTGGCAGGAAAATCTCAGATATTTCACGCAGCAACATTTTTACTGATATGTCCCCTTGAACAAGGGAAATAAAGGAAAGAATAAACAAATGGGATCTCATCAAAATACAAAGCTTCTGCACAGCTAAAGAAAACAGCATTAAAATAAAAAGAGAACCAGTGGTATGGGAAAACATATTTGCCAATGATACCTCAGACAAGGGTTTAATCTCCGAAATACGTAAAGAACTCACAAAACTCCACTCTAAAAAGACAAGCAACCCAATTAAAAAATGGGCAAAGGATTTGAACAGACACTTCTCCAAGGAGGACATACAGAGGATTCAGAGACACATGAAAAGATGCTCAATATTGCTAGCTATCAGAGAGATGCAAATTAAAACTACAATGAGATACCACTTCACACCGGTCAGAATGGCCATCATAAAGAAAGCCACAAACAAGTGTTGGAGAGGTTGTGGAGAAAAAGGAACCTTAGTGCACTGTTGGTGGGATTGCAGACTTGTACAACCACTAATGAAAACAGTATGGAATTTTCTCAGAAAACTAAAAATGGAACTGCCTTTTGACCCAGCAATGCCACTGCTAGGATTATATCCCAAGAGCCCTGAAACACCAATCCAAAAAAACCTATACACCCCAATGTTCATCACAGCACAATTTACAATAGCCAAGTGCTGGAAGCAACCTAGGTGCCCATCAGTAAATTAATGGATCAAAAAAACTATGGTACATTTACACAATGGATTTCTATGCAGCAGAAAGAAAGAAGGAGCTCCTACCCTATGCAACAGCATGGATGGAACTGGAAAGCATTATGCTGAGTGAAATAAGCCAGGCGATGAAAGACAAATACCATATGATCTCACCTTTAACAGGAAGCTGAACAACAAAACAAACAAGCAAGCAAAATATAACCAAAGACACTGAAATGTACAACAGGCTGACAGTGTCCAGAGGAGAAAGGGAAGGGAATTTCAGGGGAAAAGGAGAAGGGTTTAGAGGAACAAGTATAAAAGACACATGGACAAAAGCTACGGGGGTGGAAATGGGAGGGAGAGGGGAGGGCTCGGTGGGTGGGTTGGATGGGAGTAAAAGACAAAGAACTGTAATTGAACAATAATTAAAATTTAAAAAAAATAAATAAATAAAAAGAGAAAGAAGATGATAGGCTATCTTCCTATTATAGATGAAATAATCACAAACAGAACAGTAACAAATAAAATCCAACAATAAAGAAGGATATATGCATCATCATGAATTTGCCTTATTTCAGACATGCAAATAAGACAACATTTAAAAATCAATTGATGGAGTTCATCAGAATGATAAAATGAAAGAGGGACATTATTGCCTTAATAAATTATCTTAATAAATACAGAATACAGAATAAATCCATTATCTTAATAAATACAGAAAAAGTGATCTGGTAAAATTCAATACCCTTGGAAGAACTCTTATCCAACTAGGAAAATACTGTCAACACTGAACACTGTCAGGATGTGATGACATGGCAACTCCTAGTCACTGGAAAAATATAAATTGAAAAACCACTTTAAAACACATCTTAAAATTTCTACTAACTTTAAAGAGAAACATATCCTATCTAATGAATTCTATCCACAAAAATCCTATGAAAAACACTGTATTAACAGTAAAACACTTATATTTTTATCTCTGAGATTGGAAAAGAGAGAAGGATGTCCAGTATCACCTGTTTATTCAGTATTTTCTATTCAATTTTATAGAGTCAAAAGAAGCAATAACGCTAACTTTATTTGCATTAGTAGATGATATGACTGCATTAGTAAAAAATTAGAAAAAACCTACATATAAATAATAATAAGAATTCTAGTTATAATTATAGTATAGCAAAGTTTCTGGATGCAAGTTTGTTATATAAAACTCAATTTATTTTCTATATACCAGCAACAAGCAAATTTTTTAAAAGCTAATTAAAAATAGTATAATTTATAAAAGTACCAATATTATCCAATGCATAGAAATAAATCTGACAAAATATGTAAAAAACCTTTATACACAAACTAAGACTTTATTGAAAGGAATCAATGAATATATAAGTAAATAGAAATAATGTCCATATCATTAGTTAGGAAGCTCAACATTATAACAGTGTCATTTATTTACAAATTGATTTAAATATTAAATGTGACCCCAATAATATTCCAAAAATATTTTAATGTGTTAAAATTGGCAAATTATTCTAAAATGTGTATTAAAATTAAAGTGTCAAATGTGTGTGATACATTCGGAAAGAAAAAGAACCATATGGGGAAACTTTTTGAACAAGGTATCAAGATTTGGTATAATGTTACACTAATCAAATAGTGTGGTATTGGTGTGGGATAAATAAATAGAAAAATGGAACAAAAATAATTAACCTAGAAAAAAATCAAAGGTACAAGCACACCATTAATTTATGACAATATTATCATTGTAATGAATTTGGGATTTTATGGTGCTGGGAAAATTGAATACTTACACTTTAAAAAATAGATCATTGTACTAAGTGAAATAAGTCAGGCAGTGAAAGACAAATGATCTCACCTAAAGTGGAACCTAATCACCAAAACACACAAGCAAGCAAAATATAACCAGAGACATTGAAATTAAGAACAAACTGACAGTAACCAGAGGGGAGGTGCGAGTGGATGAAGGGGGGGAAGGAGAAAGGGTTGTCAAGGAACATGGATAAAAGACACATGGACAAAGCCAAAGGGCTGTGGGAAGAAAATGGAAACAATTGTACTTGAACAACATTTAAAAATTCAAAAAGAAAAAAAAAATAAAAATAAAAACAAACAAAAATAATGTAACTTAAATAAAAGATGAGAACCTGTCCAAAAATAAAAATAAAATCAATTCCATGTGTATCTAAGGTCTAAATGTCAAGTTTAAAATCAAGTTTCCAGAAAGTATAAAAGGACAACAAAATTTTAACCTTGAGCTCTACTATTTTTCCTTGCAGATGAAATGCAGATAAGTACACCTTATGGGATCTGACAGAGATTATTATGGAATTTTGTGCAATTACCTTAAGAAACTTTTACAAATGACAATACGGTTAGAAACTATGGTCATTATGATTGCTTGAATTTACTAAGTCATCATATCAATCATACTTTATTTTTTTTAAATATTATTCAAGGGTCAATTTATTAGAGTGTTAGTGAGAAAGTGGTATTTTTAATTGATTTCTATTGAGCAATTTAATGATAAAATCAATGGTTTTTGTGGTTTAGAAAATTTTCCAGTCCTACAGCTTGCACAGCATTTAATTGGCACTTAACCTAAAATAGAAAGTATCAAAAATTAAGTAGGCATTAATTAGCAACGCAAAATGTGAACTAGCCTTAAAAAGTTAATTATCAAATTGGTATAACTATCTGTCAGCAGATTCCCATAAGCATCCTGTTAAAGCGGTTTCATTTTTTAAAATGTAATATGTTTCTTAGGATGTGATTACACATACAATATATGGTTGTAATTTTGAGTTAATTGCATAGTAGCTAGATTAACTTTTACATCATTACACTTTAATCAGTGTTTTTCATGATTAACGTTCATTTACATTTAAAGCTTTCAAGCCTTTTCTCCCGTTGTCTCCACTCCTCCCTTCTTAAGCGAGGAACTCACTTCACATATCACCACATTAAAGCTCTCTGAGGACAAACTTTGGCCATTTCTCACTTTAGGTATCACAAAAATGTTCATGTAAAACTACGATAGCGATAGCGTCTTTGCCACAATGTAATACTAATGACTGCAATTATCTTAACATATAGAGGAGAAAGGGGAGAAATTACCAGGGGAAATTGCATAGCTAATAAGCAAAGTAGTTAATACTCTATATCACTTAGACTTTAGTTTTATTAAAACTGTAACTTTCAGAGGAAAAGACAGGTATTTTTTCTTCCTTACATGTAGCTTGAACAACATGAAACACATCAGAATCTTTGAAAAAATCATATTTTCTTACTAGCATATCATAAACAACACATTTGACAATAGGTTAAGAAAAAATACTTCTTTCAGTAATAATTCTGAAGAATGCTGTTACTGATTTGAACCAACCATTGAAAGTATCGGGCTTTTGCTTCTGAAATTTGATTTTTATTAATATAAAAAAGATGCATAAAATAATTTTATGAAGTATATATAATACAGTGTACACTCAGAACTCGTGACACATGCCTAAACTGACGAGTACCGAACAACGAAGCATTTCTTTTGCAGAGCGGTGTCCCGACTCGAAGGTCCAGCAACGGCAGCGAGTCCTGAGCAAGCGCCAAGTGCTGCAACATATTTTCCTCGTCAAAAGGCAGCGAGTACAGGGTTTGACGAGTCCTGAAGCTGATGAGTGCCAAGGCATGACTGCAGATGCAATGACAAAAGGAACACCCGATGACATCACAATCATCTTTAAATATCTGGGGTGCTCCACCCAACGCAACTCTCAACTTTTCCTGACATAGTTGTTATTTCAACCAGTGTTTTAGTTTAGTTATATAATTGTTTGGGTATATTTACCATTTTATTGTCTTCATTCCTTCTTACATCACAGGCTGCCCATATTCTTTTTTTTTTCTTTTTTGCTATGAGACATGCCTTTAGTTAGGGTATTTTGGTAGCTAATTCCTGTGAAATTCAGCTGTGAGCTTGATCACTGCTTAAATAATGTGCCAGTTTAATGTTTATTTTTTAAGGACTTCTCTTTTTCTTTAGTATTCTACAATTACGTGGCATTTGAAAATCCACCAGTCCTTTCCTGGACGCCTCTGTAGTCATTTCAGTTCCCGGAGCTTGTCCTCAAGGAGATTCTTTAGGAAGGACAAGAAGAACACTAGCCCCTTAGTTCTTGGATAGTCATATTGGTCTGTCTATGGCCCTTGGAACTGAAGTTTGTTTTGGCTGGACATAAAATCCTAGTTCCTATTCTCTTGAGTATCTTAAATTTGTTACTCCTTTGACATCTGGCATAAAGCGTGATGACAGTTCAGTTTGTTTCTTTTATAATTGCTTAGTCTTAATTTTACCTAAGTGTTCTAATATTTTATTCCTTCATCTTTAAAGTCCAATAATTTTCCTAACTATGTGTTAGTATTGGCAGTCTTGGCTCAGTTTTCCACAGTACATACATGCATTTCAATGTGTATTTTTAGAATGATTTAGTGACGAGAACATTCCTATGAGTTGTATCTTTTAGTATCTGTTCTGTTATATTTCTCAGGTTTTCTTTCTCAACAACACTTACGTATATATTGGTCTTCCACGCCCCCCCCCCACCTATTTTCTATCTCTATTACATTCTCTAAAAACCTTTTTAACTTTGCAAAATAGCATTCCTATTACCTGCTTTTCTAAGGGATCACCATTGTATTTATTCTCTCTTATGAGCCTTTCAATTTAGTATTTATTTTGTGTTTTTTTCTTTAATTTCTGATCTTATTCATGGATTCTATTACATCTCTTCAAATCTCCCCTTTTTAAATACCTCATTTCTGACTTCTTCTAATCCTGATATATTGTTTTTTATTGCTTTTTAATTTTTCATTCTTTATTTTGTAATCACCTTATTGGTGTATGATTGATATAAAAAACTATACACATTGAATGGATACAACTTTGAAGTGTTCAGATCAGTATACATCCATGAAACTATCATCATACATGCATGACTCTAGATGATCAAATCCCACAGAATGATATGCCCAGAAAACTGGAACCTGATATTTTTTAATGAGATCAAATAAATTAAGAATATTAAGAATATTTCTTGATGTTATTAAAATATTAGTTTACGGTTTTCTGGGCATACTATGCAGTGGGATTTTATTGTCTAGAGTTGTTTTATTCTGTACTTTATTCTCATTGTCTTACAAAAACTTTTCATAGCATTTACTCACAAATCCTTTTCTGTAGCTTCCCCTCACTCCTTTTCTTTCTATTTTTAAAGAGGAATTTTTCTCTAATTTTAGGAGTGAGTGGAGGGCCAAGAGAAATTTTAGTTTCACTGTTTTAGAGCCCCTTCTTTTGTTGCTTTGAATTAAATATATATTTATATATAATATATATTTAATATAATATATAATAATATATTTAATATATTATTTATATTATATTTAATATAATATATATAATAATATAATATAATTATTATATATTATATAATATATAATAATATATTTAATAATATATTTAATATATTATTTATATTATATTTAATATAATATATAATAATATATAATCTATATAATATAATATATATTAAATATATATTATATATATAAATATATATAAATTAAATATATACACACACACACACACACACACACACACACATATATATATATATATATATCTTCTAACTTTTTAAGGACTAGCTCTCCAGATACCTTCTAACTCATTTACCTATATAGCAAATCTGGCCTACCATTTGTTTTTGTAAATCAACTTTTATCAAAATGCACCCCATCCATTGAGTCACCTGTTGCCTTTAAAAGCTTTCACGCTGCAGTGGCAGATTTGAGTAGTGATGACAAGGACTGTATGGCTAGCAAAGCCTAAACTATTTACTATCTGGCCCTTTACAGAAAGCGTTCCCAGAGACCTGATCTTATTTATCTCTGTTCCCCCTATTGTCTCTGTCTTTCTAAAAGTTGATTAAATTCCTAGAACTTTGTCCATGTTGATCTTTGTACCGAAAGAGAATTTTGGCTTCCTAGCTCTGAGACTGCACGTAGTTCAGAGCAGCTCAGTACCTTCCTCCATTATACAGACCATTTGATTTCATCTGTGAATCTGATGATATGAAACCCCCCTCAGTTTAGCTGCTTTTCTCACATTGACTTGTTTCTTTTTGTTGGCTTCCGATACCTTTCAACATCACTTCAACTATAATTCTTCACCTTGGAATTGCAGTTGGTTTCAGCAGAGCAT
>PVKM010027814.1:0-18599 GCA_004027735.1 Carollia perspicillata
AAATGAGGTTGTTTTCAGATATATTTCATTACATACAGAGATGCTGGGGTCATGTGAATTAGAAGGGTAGAGGAATGACAGCCTCCAAGGAATAGTGTTCAGGAAGAAATATTAAGAGACACAAAGTTTCTCTTAAAGACTTCTGATGGAGGACACTGTGTTAGCTTCTCCAACCAGGAAAGCCCTAAAAGGATCCGATGCTAGCAGCTGTTGTCTCTCCTTCACCTAGACAGAGAGTATTCGGGCTAGAAGGCTTTTTACAGGGGCTGGGGGTGGGGGGGAAGAGGTCCAGAAAGATTAGGTGACTCTGTGCCTAAGATCCTACAGCAAAGCAAGTGTCAGACAACGTCTAAAACTTGGACATCTTCTAATGCTCAATACAGTTTGCTCTCCATTCTATTACAGTTGACTCTCTTCAAACATAAAGTTCCTCAAAAATAATTGCAGAATTACTGTTCTCGTGCAAATTATTAACAGCTACCATGTGCATGTACTTAGAAATACTTGGACACTTATTAAAAATAGAAATTCTTAAGGTGTCACTCCAAGTTTACTGAATAACAATTTGGGGCAGCAACCTAGAAAGCTGCATTTTGCATGTACCTTGTCCAAATGATTTTTTGATCCTCAAAACGACTTAGGTAGTGAGTATTTTTCACGTTTTTGAATAGAAAATAGAGGCTCAGAGAAACTAAGTCTAAGGTTAGATAGTTGGTGGCCACTAAAGTTTATATTCTAACAGAAATCTCTCTCAAGCTGAAACCTATGCTGTTCTTAGGAAGCAGCACTGCCTTTTAAATTAAATTTTCAGGTACCAGGTACAGTATCCCATACAGTCTGCCATACTATCTGATGTCAGACGATAGTTCAAAACTCAGGTTAAGGTGTGGTGGGCGGCCTCTGAAAGAGCTCTCAATGATGCCCATTTCCTGGTACTCAGCCCCTTGAGTGAAGTCTGGACCTCGTGACTTGTCTCTAATAAATAGAATACGGCAGAAATGATGGTATGTCCCTTCAGAGATCCAGTTATACTAGTCACTGTGCCCATGCTTCTGTGCCCACTGTGCTCAGTTTACTCTACTCTGACCTCAAACCGAGTTTGGTCATGCACAAGACAACACAAGTGTGAATGTGAGTGCTCACAGGAAAAGTAAATATTTTGGTATGCTTCACTGGTGGGCTGAATTTAAGACCTTGGAGAGCTCCTTTCAAGCCTGTGTGCCTTAAAGATCACCTTGGGTGCTTTTGAAGTTGTAATACAAAAAAAAAAAAAGTGCAGATTCCTGGGTGGAGTCCAGAGATTCTGGTTTATTTATCCAGCATGAGACTTGGGACATATATATATTTTTTTTTTGTCTAGTTTGTTGGGCAATTCTGAAACAGGTGGCACTTGAGCTCCACTGTGGAGAGCACTGGCTTAGAAGGTGAATTTCAAAGCCAGGATCTTACCCTCCAGTTTTCAGGCACCACAGGACCAGGGCTGGCCACTCCCCTGCTATGAGTTGATACTCTTCTCCAGACAGGAGTAAGTGAAGAGCAAGTTCCAAATCAATATCAAAAAGAGGCAAGATAGTGATATGGAAAAGGTGCAGAGAAGATATTTGTGTGTTCACCACTGGACTCTGGACCATTACTGGTGATAGAGATTCACTAGGAAGCAAGACAGACTTTGTGAAACTTTGCTTTGCTCTCACAAAGTTCAGATCCTCATGTGGAAAGCAGATAAGGCCCACAAGTAAGTTAATTGCATATGGTTACAGGTGCTATAACGAAACTAAACAAGGTGATGTGAGAGGGAGTGACCCACTAACATGTGGGTTGGCTGGCAGAAATTAGTAGTGAGAAAAGGCAAAATAAACTTTTATTGTGTTTCATTCCAAGGATAGGAACAGAGCCTTGGGTTGTAGAAACAGCTTGGCCACTAATCAGCTCTATGACTTCAGGACTGGCTACAATCTGGGCCTCAGTTTCTCAGTTTATACAATGTTCTCTTGGGATCAGAAGAGCAGTGTGGTTCATTCTAGCTTCATCATTGTATGAAATACACAGCAGTAACCTGAATTCAAGCCAAACTCTCGGATGGGAGTAGAAAATAAGTCTCTGGTTTCCTTCTCATTTCATGCCTTGGTCACTTGATACCCACTCCGCACTTCCTCTTCCTCTCTATGGCTGCTGGCGGGTGCCTGAAACCACCTGCATGGCCTCCCCTGTCTGGCACAGCCTCAGCCCAGAGCCATCTGTAGTTTTCAGCCGAGGATGCTCCTGGAAGGGAAAGACTGTCAGACACGGCCTTATTGCCCATCTCCTGTACCAATGACTGTGCAGGCTTCTCCGAGCTCTTTCTGGGAAGGCAAATGGTATTATTAAATATTCAAAAAGCCTGCAACGAGGCAGTGGACATGAAAGACAGCAGCTGCTTCTCAATTGTGCTGAGAGGGCACTTGCCTGCTCAGAGTCAGGCTGGGATGAAGAGAGAGGTGGTCTCAGCCAAAGACACCCTAGGCTCCTTTGGGTGCGCCTCTGCTGTGTCCATCCCAATCTGGTCCCAGAGCATCATGGGGGGAAGCTCTCCACTGACCTGCCCTCTTTGCTAACATACCATCTTGTTCCAGTAATGTGTGACTAATCATAGAACTCTAGGTGTTTACAATGCATGTGTATACATACATACATCATTCTATATAGAAATGCAATCTGTATTTATACCACAAACTTCCCGAGTTCACGTGTGTGCACCGATGCTCATGCCCCGCAAACTTTAACCATGTACATGGTGCCTGTTTTCATAGAGAGCCCACTCCGTGCAGTGTGACTTTAAAAAAGAGCCTGTGTGAAACGGCTGCCCAATGTGCACGTGGAGGTCGATAGCCAGGCCGATAGAAATACTGATGTTTAGCTACATGCATAGCAATAATAAAACCTTGAATTTATATGTCCTTTCTCTCCTGGGAAATTTACAGGATATGTCAAGTCTTCCCTGTAGGGAGAACACAAAAGTTTGTCTGTGCATGTGATGTGAAGCGGAATGGATATAAACACAAAGAAAGCCCATGGCATCCCAGTTTATGCCACCTTATACCTCATACACCCTGAGAATCTGAATTCATAACCCTCTAAAATAAGGGAGATTTGGGTTCCATGAATTACAACAAGATGGCTGTAATACCATCCATGTGCCTGCTGTATCTCTATGTTCTGAGTGATTTTACCTGAAGATTTTTTTACTGTGCCTACATTTCTGCAGTGTTTATCATGTCTACCTTTCAGATTCATATGGTTATGGATATAGAGAGCTATTACATGAGTATATAATTGTGTGAAAATCCATTAAGCTATCCACTTAAGATTTGTGCCCTTTGCTCCATAGAACGAAATACCAACACAAAGTTGCCTCTTGAAATACAAGATGCATTCTCATGAACAGAGCCCAGATAGTAAAGGGTACTTAGTACCTGGGCATGTCTCAGAATTTCCTTTGTGTGGATAGGGTGGGACACTGAGTCCTGATTGGGTAGTTCATGGTTGTGTGAACTTGGACACTTCACTCAATATCTCTGTGCCTGTTTCCTTGTCTGCAAGTAAAGTAGAACCAACCTTGTACAGTGACATAAAGACTAAAGAAGAAAATTTCAGACAGCCCTTCACGTGGTGTCTGGCCCATAGTCAACTCTCAGTCACAGTTGAGTATTACCATTACTATGGCAGCAACCCCCAACCCCTTCTTGGGGGTCATTTGTACGACACGGCATCATTTATGTGACACAGCATCACCTATGTGCACAAACTCTGCCCCCTCCAAGCATCTGCAAAGGCAAATATATATATATATTCAGAGACCTAACTAATAATTTTAATGTCCTATTTGTCCTATCCAATCCACAACAGCAAAACAAATAAATTTTGGTTTTCCAAATCCCCAGCCAGGCATTGAGTTTTTCAACTTCCTCAGCAAACATGACCTCTTCCCATCACTAGTACCCAAGCCTAACACACTACTCTCCTTTCCTAATCTCAAGCCTCTACCTCCTAGTCCTCTCCCTGTCTCCCAGGTGTTCCCTTTTATGAATACCCCTGCAGGTGTTTTCCCCAGAAAAACCAGGCCAACCAGCATTTCTTCCTATTCACTTATGTGGGGACATGTGTGGGGGGTGGACGTGTGAGGGAATTTGTGTAGAATGAACAAAGCAAGGGCTTTGTCATTAAAAAAAAAGACCTGGATATGGATCTGAGGCATGTCCCTCAGTGCAAGTCACTTGACCTCTCTGAGCCTTAGTTTCCTTATCTAGAAAATGGGGCCCTTAGAGGGTTGTGGTGAAATGGACAGACAGCATACATGCCAAGCAAGTGTCCAGCACAATGCCTGGCATTAACATTGCTGAAGAGAAGCATGGGCTAGCGGAAACTAAGGAGTTTGTTGCCAATTCCTTGCGTAGGAGAATGTTTGTAGTTCTGTTGGGCAGAACAACTCTTTATTAACTGAAATAAAATCCCACGCCTTCTTGAGAATTACCCTCTCTGAATATTTTCATTGAGAGTTGGTCCTGGCTAAGACTGGCAAGATTTGTGCAATTCACACATACTTGTGAAATTCAAGAATATTATCTCTTACTGACAGACCATAATGACTGTAATAAACAGGAAAGCTTCTGTTCTAATAAACAAGTAAGTATAGTTGACAACAAATGTGTAAACATGATGCTAATTAGCAAATCCTCTCATAGCTGTTCCCATTTTGGGGACCCACATGCACATGCTTGGAAATGTGGGTAAGACTGGGTGCTGTGTTCTCATCCAGAGGTATGTGAATATGTGAGCAATAGGGCCACCTACTTTGTCAATCTCTTTTTATTAGAAAATATTATCTTCTTCAGTCAAGAAAATGAGGTTATTTTAGCGCCTAGGTTTCTGAGGTAATCCCTTTAAATTCGGGTTTCCTAGTAACCTGGAGGGCTGGTGATTTATTATACAAAATGTCTTCTGATATGGGGACACTGGCCTCATTACCTGAGTTCTTTCCAAACGTAGATACAAAAACATGGCCTGTTGATCCTTGGGATTTTGGAGTGATGGGTGATAGAAGGCTGAAAGGAGAAGGTGGTTAAGATTAATAAATAGTCTTAAAGGAATAATTTGTTTTTATGGAACCTTGAAAGAGATAAGCCACATAGGGAGACAGTGACCTAAATGAAGATCCCGTGCTGCTTGCATGCAGAAGGGCCATATAGAACTTTTCCTTCAATGCAGAGAGTATTTTCACACTTGCTTCCTTATAGATGGATTGCAAAACTATTTTCTTTTTATTTCTTTAAATTTTATTTATTTAATTTTAGAGAGGGGAAGGGAGGGAGAAAGAGAGAGAGAAACATTAACGTGTGGTTGCCTCTCACTCTCCCCCTACTGGGGACCTGAACTGTTACCCAGGCATGTGCCCTGACTGGGAATCAAACCGGCAATCCTTTAGTTCGCAGGCCAGCACTCAGTCCACTGAGCCACACCAGGCAGGGCCAAAAAATATTTTCAATGAACAGCAGCTATGATTAATTCCCTGGCCACAAGCAAAAAAAATCTGAAGGCCCTAACTATAGTTCTCTAGGGAATCCATTTTTTAATTTTCTTTCTTTCTTTTTATTGATATGATGAGCAAAGAAAAGATAGGTATGATTTTCTACTAATCTCTTTCCTAAACCTTTTATTCCTTTAGTAAGAGTTCTCAGGAATATCACATTTCTTTCTTAGGCCCCCCTTAGCTCATCTTTTCAAGGCCACAACCCTATCTCCAAGAAATCTTCTTGGATAATAAGCCAGAGAGAAGCAGTATTGCTCTCTCTAAGGACAATGCCTAAGGACAATGACTTTCGTTTCAAAAAGATTTGGCTTTGATCCCAGCTCCTCTACTATTTCAGCTAGGCTAGGTTAGGTTAGGCTGCAGTAACAAACAGCACCATATTTTCTATTCTTAACACAATAGAACTTTGACTCTGCATGGCAGCTGCCTTCAGGTAGTGGCTCAGAAGTCCAAGCTGCTTACATCTTATGGAGCCCTCCACCACCAACTCAGCCCTCCACATCCATCGTGTGACTGCGATGATAGAGGACATAAGCATTAAAGATCACATGCCAGCTCTGAGATGTGTCAGCCTAGGAGTACCTTGTCACTTGAAGTCATAACCCATTGGCAACATTAATCACAGCACCCTCTCGAATTACAAGAGAGCTGGGAAGTACAGTTTTCCATGAATCCAGGAAGGAGAAGAGGATCAGAAATATTGGTGGCCACTGGTACTAACCACCATAGCTACATACCAGTTGTTTCATGTTGGCCAAGTTACTTAACTCAGTGAGGCTCAGTTGCCTCTTCTATAAAAGGGGGAAACAGTAGTATCAAACCTATAAGTTCCTCATGTGGATTAGAAGGGATAAAGCATATAAAGTGCATGGCACAGTTTAACCATATTACAAGTATCAAGAAGTGGTAGTCACCATTGTCAAATATAGCATGGTAGGCACTCTTTCTACTTGCTTAGATAATAGAGCAAAGAGGTCGACAGGAATTGGAAGAAGAAAGAGAATAACCCTTAAATCCATCATTTTAACTATTAGGCTTCCCACGAAGTCTAAGCCTAAGGAACAGGTATGAGTGGCTATTCATTAGACTTATGGAACCTTGGGTGTGATCAAGGCTCTAATACCCTGGTATAGCCGGTTGATATGAATGAATCTTGTACCTACCACCCACCTGCTGTCCCAGTCAGGATTATTTGGGATACCAGACAACACATTCTTAGACTTTCTAATGAAGGTCCTATATACAGATCTATAAGTAAGATTAAGGCAACCAAGAGGGAGTGTTGAGTCACCTGAAAAGGTAACACCAAGGGTTAATGCCACCCTTAGGCCTAAAGGAGAAAAGGGAGGAGATAGAGATATGGAACCTAAATGAAAGCAGCACCTTGGGTGTGGGGGAAACACCCAACAGAAGTGCTAGGTATAGCAGGATGTAGACACTGCCAGAACCATGACACAGCAGGGAGGAATCAGGAGGAATAAATATCCGAATCTCTCCTCCTTCCCTTTCATCTTCTGATGATGCCAGCTATTAACTAAAGGCAACCAGAAGCAAGAGGACAAGGGGGCCTGGGTGATGCAGTCCCAAGAGTTTAGCTGCAGGGCACAGAAGTCATCTAGGGTTGGGGACACATAGCACACCTGTCTGAACCCCAGCTCATGCTCTCTCTCTCTCTCTCTCTGTCCACTGTTCTTAGCTGCCACCTCCTCCTCTTCCTCCCTCACCTCTGTTCCTTCTGATTTCACTTTGCCAGGTTGACTGAGCATCTCTTTAGGTGACAAGTGCTGCCTGGATAGAGGTAATTAAAGCCACAGAACTTCTACTCACCGTGTGGAATGAGCAATTCACAGGCACCCGCTCAGAGTGTTCCTAGACAGTCTCACTGACCTCCCACTGCTGCTGCTGCTATTTTGAGTCCAAGTACAAACACAGTTTTTGTGCCGGAGTCTCTTGGGGTGGAAAGGAGTGGAATGGTAGGCATCTGCTGTTTCTGTTACCCAGCACTACTCACCTTATCTTGATTTCCAATTCTATCTGGGATATCACCATCCCCAATTCTCTCTGGAATATCACCTTTTCCTCCTCCACTCTCATTTCATGTCTTCAGGTAGAATTGACTCATCTCTGTCTCAGATGTGGAACATGTGACCTGGGCTTAAACCAATCATTGTCTCTCATTGTCCTGTACACAGTAATTAGTTCAGAGATGGATATGTCATGCAGTCAGACCAATAAAATATAGTGAGAGTTTGCTAGAACTATTGCTATTTCTCAGATAGAGCATTGTAGAAGACATTATGGTTGACTCTTCACTAGTCATTCCACCCTAGGTGATGATCTAAGCAAGGGGTTTTTAACCTCAGCACCACTGACATTTTGGACCAGATAGTTCTTTGTTGTCAGGGGATGGCCCATCACTCTAGGATGTTGAGCAGGGTCCCTGTAATCTACCCACTAGATGCCAGTAGCATTCTCCACTACATTTGAGACAAACAAAATGTTTTTAGATATTGTCAAATCGCCCCATGCAACAATATTTTCCTGGTTGAAAACTGCTGGTCTAAGCTAACCAGGGTAATTTTATTCTAACCAGTGGCTGGTTGAGGAATGAATAAGTGGGCAATTCTGTTCCATAAGACATGAGCAGTCTTCTAGAAAGTTCTGGGAAACATTTTCTTTTTCCAAAGAAAGAGCTGGAGGAAGAGGTAGTTTTCCCTTCCACATTATAATGTTTATACATGACACTGAAATTCAATAGCCATTACGTCACCATGAGGGAAGCCATTCTGAAAAAAGAATTGATATTGAAAATGAAGAAGTAATAAAAACTTGGGTCCCTCAAGGAAGAACACACCAAGGCACATCATAATTATATTAGCCAAGATTAAAATGAAGGAGAGAATTCTAGAAGCAGCAAGAGATAAGGGGACAATTACCTACAAAGGCGTTCCCATCAGACTGTCAGCTGATTTCTCAAAAGAGACCTTACAGGCAAGAAGAGGCTGGAAAGAAGTATTCCAAGTCATGAAAGGCAAGGACCTACATCCAAGATTGCTCTATCCAGCAAAGCTTTCATTTAGAATGAAAAAGCAGATAAAGCACTTCTCAGATAAGGTCAAGTTCAAGGAGTTCATCATCATCAAGCCCTTATTATATGAAATGTTGAAGGGACTTATCTAAGAAAAAGAAGATAAAAATATGAACAGTGAAAGGACATCAAACTCACAGTTATTAACAACCACACCTAAAACAAAAGCAAACTAATCAGACAGCTAGAACAGGAGCAAAGCCACAGAAATGGAGATCAAGTGAAGGGTTAGCAACAGGGGAGTGGGAGGAGGAGAGGTGGGGAGAAGGTACAGAGAATAAGTAGCATAGATAGTGGGGAGAAAATAGACAGGGAGAGGGCAAGAGTAGTGTGGGAAATTTAGAAGCTAAAGAACTTATGACACATGGACATGAACTAAAGAGGGGGAGTGTGGGTGGGACCGGGTATTCAGGGTGGAAGGGAATGAAGCGGTGGAATGGGACAACTGTAATGGCAATAATTAATAAAATATATTATTTAAAAAAAAACTTAGGTCCTTGGTGACATTGTTGAGGCACTTAATTAACCAAGCTGGATCTATGTCTTTGCATTTCTTCTTATGTGAGGTAAAAATTTCCTTATTGATTAAGCTAACTTGAGTCAGATTTTTTGTTGTTTGGAGCTTGAATTCCCTGACATAGACTTCAACATGAATGTCTATAACCCTGGGAGTTTCTGGATGTTCCCTTGTGATCACAAAGGGAAATCCTACCTAACAAAAAATACAGAGGATGCAAAGCTGAGAGGAGAGAGAAGAAATGTATTTTAGTGACAATGGTTCAGACATATGAGACAATACATTTTCTTTGCTTGAATTTAGTCCATTAGAGTTGGGTTTTCTGTCCCCTGCAATAAAATGTGATCTAACTGATACGGATTGAATAGGAATAGAGCCTCCAGCATCAGAAATTTACCTCAGAACAGACAAAAGACACAGGTGCTCTGGATGTCAGTTCACTCAAACTCGTCTGACCCCTTAGGCTATGGCTACAACAGCAAATAAAGTAAATGAAGCACTACTCAACCTCTCCCAGCCCACCTTACCAAATACAATAAAATACTTCTGCCTAAAATATTAATGAAATTAAGGAAGGTATGGGCCTAAACTATAAATAACTTGTCACAATAACTCAGTGTAGATTTGGCTATATGCTCCATACAGATATTTGGTCAAAGTACATGATATTAGATCTATAAGAGGAAAAAGTTAAAAGGGAAACTTAGATACATCCTATCCTACTTCCTCATTTTACAGGGGAGAAAACTGAGGCCCAGGGAGGGGAAATGATTTCCAAGGTCACACAATTATGAACTCATTCTTCCTCACCTTACCTTCCCAGCCTTGGGTTCCGTTTTCTGAAACAGTCCATGCAGGAACTGAGCATTTGGCTTGACTTTCCCAGAATCAAAATCTTATTAGTGGCACCTGTGACAACACACTCTTTATAACCTACTTTCTGGAAAGCTGTATCAGTGGCCCTAGGAAACTCTGGGACAGGCTGGAGGGACCCTCACCCTTGGTTGGGACAGATGGCCAGTCTGGCGAGGCTGGTCTGGCCACCTGCACTCCTTCAGGCTGAGTCGCAGCCAGCTGGATGCTGGAGGGTGGAATAACTGGAGAGGGCAGAAGGGGAGGATGGGCCCTCCCAGTGGCAGGAGGCACAGAATCTTTTGTGCCACCAAAAAATTGAATCCAAATTTAAAGCTGACGCACAGGTGGAGTGGGCGGGCCTCTGTGATTTGATGGGTTCTCTGAGGTTCTGGTTGCCTAAAAATATCTTCTCTACCCACCTGCCTAGGACACCCTCCCTTCTTATCAGGCCTGCAATTCCTGCCATTAGAGTCCCGAAGGTTTTAGATGACAAAGGATGGAGCAGTTTTCCCAGCAGGTCACTGTTAAAGCAGATTTCCTAGGAATGGAAGGGAGGCCCTGGTGTCTGCTCCTTTTAGCACAAAGACCTAATACTGTCAGGAGCTGAGAGAAGACAAGAGTAGCCTACTTTGCAATTTTGCCTCCTACTGAGACACCAGACACTCAATTCATTCATGCCCATATGACCAGGGCTTTGAAGATAGTACGCATCGGGCTTTAACAAAAATAAAACAAAGAAGCCTACAAGCAAAGCATCATAGTCTGCCTTCCTTGCACTCCTGTTTAGATTTTTTTCCAGTGTAATCTGGGTCCAAGTGAGATATGTGGCAAAATGGCTGTAACTAAGAAAGGCTACGAGGACTATCAAGGGTCTCAGAAGAAGAACTGCCATGGATTTACTGCTTAGAACCAGCAGAAGACCAGCTCAACCCAACATGTGACTGATTTCACCTTGCAGTAACCCCAGCCTCATTATGTGCTCATTGTAACACACCAGCACCCTAAATGACGTACCCCAACCACCATGATCAAAAAGGCAAAGCCCATATAAGGACAGGAAAGAGCCACCGGGGCTCTTCAGAAAAGTTGCGACCTCTTTCTCAAAAAGATCCTGAATATTACTCCCCCTTATCGAAGACCTTAACCCCCAATTAATTGAACCTCAGTAAAAGAAGTAAATCCCACTAGGGAGGGGCTCCTTTGTGTGTGGAATGGCCTTCTTTCTGTCCTACTGCTTCACTGTAACCTCTCTTTCACTTTAATCTCTATGCTGGCTCATGTTTTCATTCTTTCCAGCATGAAGACAAAAGCCCACAGTGGGTCATGGACCTTCAGGTCCCCAGATTCCCAGAAAGTCAGCATCACAAGTTGGAGAACTTTTTTCATTGTGCTTGCTTCAGCCAGATATCAGAGTGCTTCCAAGCTCTACAGGGCTCTCCAATTATTGTTGTTGTCTCCTAAATTATTTCCCATTTCTTTTTACCAACACTTCCCCTTGGCCAATCCCAGAAGGAAATTAAAAATCCTGGCATGCTCCCGAAAAGTACTGGGATGAAATGGTGGTGTGCAGGGAGGTGCAGTGGGAGAGATTCATGACCCTGCTGATTGATTCTGTCCACCCCGTTCCCACAGGTGTGAGCCTTCACTCTGCTCTGTCGGAGGCTGGGGTGAGGGAGAGAGATGGACAGCAGGGTCAGAGGGAACCACTGCTGACAGGAAGAGCCTGCCAAGCGGCAGAGTGATTAATGATCCTGGGCTTGGGGAGTACACAACAGCCAAAGGAGGGGAAGGTAGCATTCATGCAGTTGGGAGTTGTGCTAAGAATTTATAGGCTCTGGCATGAAGGGGAAGCTGTCTGAATACTTAAGATGCTTTGTGTAGGACTTATTGGTTAGAATCAAGGTGGGTACCTCAACTGGCTCAGATAATTTATTCATTCATTAGCAAAGTGCACATGGCTAGAACTAAAGAACATAATTGAAGTAATGGATTCATGTTCCACCATTCTGTGATTGTCTTATCTGGGCCAGACACACCTAGCGGGGGAAGGGAGAGGGCTTGTCCTTGAAGCAAATGGATACTCCCATTGTCAATCATCCTGGCACGAATTTAATTGGATATAAGGACATAAGGAAAAGGCATGTACATTGGGGAATAAAACATATCTGTTTTCCCTGGAGTAGCATGTCTGTCCTGCTGGTAGCCCAAAGCCAGGAATGGCCCTCGGATATTTCTAGCAGGAATGCCTGCTGGGAAAGGGGGCGGGCTACCCTTTGTCACCTTCAGCAGGCCAAGAACCAAGCAAGTAAACAGACCCAGGGGATGAGTCTGATACAGAGCAAAAGTTTTTAATATTTCTGTGTTTTCATAATTTCTTTCCTTAATCCCAGACTTAGAGAAAAGTCTCCTTAAGATTTTCAGCCTGTCTTAGTGATGCTATTGTGGCTGAAGGAAAAAGGTTAATATTTGTTTGGTGCCCAGCAGTAGGTCAGTGACCATGATCCCCTCCTCCAGGCCAGAGAAGTAGAGTGAGTGGCCATCAGCGGACAGCTGTGCTCAGTAGGAATAGCATGAGTATCCATGGCCAGGGCAGTGGCTCAGGATAAGGCATAGTGAAATAGACTCACAGATGTATTCCTGGATATGGGAAGCTCTCCGAAATGGGTTGAGAGTCTTAGAAGGCAGGGGTCTCAGCTCAGGCCACCGTGATTTGAAGCCCTGCCTTTCATAACACCAAACCATCCTGAGGGGTCCAGCATCGTGCTGGGCTCTGGGGACACAGGGATGAACCAGACAGACATGATCCCCTCGCCCAGGACCTTCTTGCCTCCATGACTTGACCCTGTCCCTCCCAGTGTCTAGGCCAGAGGCCCCAGGTAGGAAAAGGCATCTGAATCCTGGACTCAGAGGGACCACTTATTTTCATTTCCATTGTCCATGTCTCCAGGCCCTTGGCTCAATTTTAGAAACCACAGGCTCACAAGATCTGAAAGAGAGATTGGAGCGTGTCTAGTTAAATTCTTTGATGTTATAGACTTAGAGGCATCTGAATGGTAATGTCTGGTGGGGATGACGGCATCCATATCTGTCCCTAGACAAAAGGATACTTTCTGCAAGTAAAATCAGAGCGTCATCCTGAAGAGGAGGTGCGTCTTGTGGCCAAGCGTGCAGGTTCAGACACAAGGATTCAATCTAGTGCCGACTCTGCGACCACAGGCATGTTTCTGAATCTCTCAAAGCCTTCATCTTCTCCTCTGTAAATGGGGACGATAATGACAGCTACCCACACGTGGAGTCTGCTGAGAATTAAATGAGGAAAATCTGTGTCAAGGGCTTAGTGCTGTGAACAGTACATGAAAAATGCCCCACAGATTTCAGTTACTTAAAAAGAGATTTTCCTCAAAATGTGCTAGTGGGATGGATTTGCCTTTCTTTTTTTCTGCTTCGAGTACATGTCAACTGTAAAACTTGCTACTTAATATCACCAGTCATTACCAATTAATGAGGATATTCTTGTTAAAGCTTTTGACTCTCCCATTTTTCCTGCAACTCTAGTGCTTTTTCCTGTGTCTCACAGCTTCTGTTATAATCCTCTAGGCAAGAGGTAATGTTCTGGTTGTTTATTGTTACATAACAAGCTACCCCACAGTTTAGTGGCATAAAACAACTATATATGTTATATATTACGAATTTATGGACCAAGATCTTGGGCAGGGCTCCATTCATCTTCTGCCCCATTTAGTGTGGACAGAGGTTATTTGCTGATACTGTTTGCATTGGTGCAAATGCCCAGAATTCTGGGCTCAGCTGGAATGGTCAAGTGCTTACATGTAACCTCTCCAATGTGGTGCCTTAAGGTAGTCAGACCTCTTACATGGAGACCCTGTACTCCACCTGGCTTCAAAATTCCAGGACATTATTTCTAGCATGTTTAAGCAAGTCACTAAAGCTAGATTTGAAGAAGAGGAGAAGTAGACTCTTCTTCTCAAATGTAAGAGTGGCAAAGAATTTGCAGCCATACTTAATTTACCAGAAGGAATGAGAGCATACAAAGCAACATTTTTAATGTAAATATAGAAATCATTTGGCAAGAGGAGAAGAAATAAACACAATTGTTTATTCCTTCAATGGGATGGAGAAACTCTTTAAGCATAAAAATATTGAAAAAAACACAAAAGAAGATTTTGATAGTGTTCATGCTTCTGTATTTCAGAAGCATCATACGCAAAATAAAGCCATAGAAAAATAGCTACAACAAATAATAAGTTAATATCTCTAAGGTAGAAAATTGATACAAATCAATAAGAAAAAATAAATCTAGTAGTAAATTAAGCAAAGTAAATGAATGGGCAATTCCCTCAAACGAGAAATGCTATGTGACTAATAGTCGTGTGGAAAACATTCATTCTCAGTCCAAAAATAGTAATCAAAGATATTTTGTTATCTCTTTGACTTTGGCTGACCAAAAATACTCTGCTGGGTACAAGTATAGATATTGGGACACAGGCATCTCAACAACTTCCTGAAAATTAGCTTGATAATATGTATATATCAAAAGCTTTTAAAATGTCATATTCTTTGAACCACTAACTCTGCTTCCAGGAATTTATCATAAAGAAATCATTATTAGTGTGCTCAAAGATTTAGAGGCAAAGATATTCATTGCAGTATTGTACAAAATAAAAAAACGGAAAAAATATAACAAGGCCTTGCTTAAATAAATTATAATATATTTGCATAATATAATACTATGTAGCCATTAAGAACAAAGTAAAATGTGCTATTGACATTAGGAAAATTTCACAATATATTGTTAGGGGAAAACTATGCAGTATGATTCCATTTTTGGAAGAAAAATTATATTTATTTACATAGAAAACAACATTGGTGCCAGATAAATATAATTGCTTTGACTACTCACAGCCTCATACAGGTGCAAGTCTATTGGCTATTTCAATGTGACTGTCATGGGTGAAATTCTGTCACCCCAAAAGATGTTGAAATCCTAAGCCTCATACCTTTGATTGTGACATTATTTGGAAATAGGATCTTTGCAGATGATGAAGTTAAGATGAGGTCATTACTGTGGGCTCTGCCCCAATACAAGAGGAATTTGGACACAAACACATACACGCAGAGAGAATACCATGTGCAAATGAGGACAGAGATTGGGGTGATGCAGCAGAAGCCAAAAAGAAAGATTCTCCCAAACCACGAGAAGCTGGGGGATAGGCACAGCCCTCAGAAGCAATCCACCCTACTGACACTTTGATCTTAGACTTTTGGCCTCCGGAACTGTAGACAATGGATTTCTGTTGGTTAAGCCACCCAGTCTGCGGTACTTTATTATGACAGCCCTAGCAAACTAACCCAGATTTGTCACCCTGTCTACCAGGTGAGCCTGCCTGGCCCAAGCTGGAACAATCAGTCTTCCTGGAACAATGGATTGGGACAGTGAAAGGCTGAACCGGGAGACTGAAAAACCTTGGGAACTCCAGAGCAGACAGGAGGACCACGTGTGAACTCATGAGTTAGCAAAGGAAAGTGGTCTTTGGAGAGAGATTAGAGCAAGTGAAGAGACGAAGCAGAGATGCCATGGTGGGGGTGGATCTCAAGACCCCGTGGAGCCAGGAAGAGCAGCTCTGGGGGCAGTTGGAGTTGGGTTTCCCTGTGGCCCAGGGGTACCCTGTGCCCTGCAGCTTTCCCTGGAGTCCACCACAACCTTTGATAATATCCCTGTGTTTAGGTCAGCCAGAGTAGATTTCCATTCCTTACCACTCAAAGGACATCGGTGAGCGCAGTCAAGAAGGATACATCGCAAATGTCAGTACCCGACACTTCCAGATGGTGGTTCTTACTTCATTCCTAAGGCTTATCATAGTTTCTGATTTTTCTACAAGTAACCCATATAACATGTTTCATTTTGTTCAGCTAACTAAATTAATTCATTTATTCATCCACTGAACAGTTATTGAGAGCATCCTGTGTGTGTGTGTGTTAGGCACTGTTCTAGTCCCTAAGGATGTAATGAACTGTAGTAGAAATTTAAAATATAGATAAAAATTGAAGCTGGCACTCTGTATCAGCCCCTGATGGCTCCCTGCTGGCTTCCCGGCTTCAGACTATCACCTGTTGACTAGTTGATTCCCTGTGCCCCTGGCCCTGGATGCTCCCCTGCTGTTTCTTTGTCCTGGGCCCCAGACCACTTCCCTTCCTCTCCTGTGTCCTTGCCTTTTACAATTCTGTATCTCCTGCTTGTACCACGAGACCTCCCCCCTCCCCACTTTGTTGCAAAAGTATTTAACCACCCACCTGACCCCTCCTCAGTGCCCAGAATTTGGAAGCTGTCTCCTCTGGGCCCACATGTGTAATAAAGACTTACTCCGTCACCCCAGATCGTGTAAGAGTTTGTTTTTCCGCAACAGAACAAATCCACAAAAATCATTGCCCTTGTGGAGGCAAAGCCAAAGAAGACGGATAAATAAAATAAATAGTATGTTAAATAGGGATAAGCACTATGGAGAAAATAAAGTGAAAGAATGAGATGAAATTGTCAAGTAAGGCGAAGGGTTTTAATTTGAAATACCGTTATCAGGCAAGGTTTCATTGAGATGTTAAGTTTGAACCAAGACTTGAAGGAGGTGAGAGGAGCAAGAGATTCGTGTGTCTGGGAAAAGGGTGACTGAGGCAACAAATGCAGAGTATCTGAGGCAGGAGTGTACCTGGGATGTCCCAGAGACATCAGGGTGGCCAGTGCATCTGCAGCAGGATGAAAGGGAGGGCAAAGACGAGGAGATGAGGTCAAAGATGTAACTGGAGAGGGGAAGATAGACCATTTAGGGTCTCGTAAGTTGAAGGTGGCAAGCACAGGGCCCGGGGGCCAAATCCAGCCCTCCACCTTGTTTCATCCAGCCTGGCACCTTGTTTCTACCCAGCAGCAGCACGGAGCTCCTGGCCCCTAGTTAGGGAGCAGTTACATTTACACAGTCCTAAACTTACATTTGGCCCTTTGAAGGCAACCACAAGGCTGATGTGGCCCCAGGTGAAAATGACTTTGACACCCCTGTGTGAGTCATTGTGGGGAGTTTGATGGGTTTTTTTGGACTATTTATCAACAGAGGTGTAACACATCACCATAAACCGTAGTGGCTTACAACAGCAGACATTACTGTGGGGGGGCTCTCTCGCAGGGCCCCCCGTCTGCTATGCATGAACATAACGCTACCAAGACATAATTTGCTTGGGGAGGAAAGGGGGCCAGTCTCTCAAAGGAGAAGGGCCAAGAGCCTTTACCTCCATGGTATTTATTAGGTTCACAACACATAGGGATACAGGTAAAGCTCATCAATCAATGTCAGGCAGTAAGGGTCAAACAGTAGATAACAAAGAACTTCGAGGGCCTATTTTGAGTCAGGGTCGGATAGCTAAAGAGCCATAAAACTTTGAGGAACAAACTCAACTTCTTGCTTGGATCCTTATTTAATTGAGAGCACTCTAAACAAAAGCAGGTTTCACAGTATTTTACATATTCTTTCTTATGCCTGATTACCCCGGAAACCTGGAAACTGCTCTAGCCAGCAGAGGGCTGCACCCCCTCCCAGTTAAGATTCAGGCTTAAGTGGATTAGAGCCAGGAAATGCTTCTCCCAGAGCTTCTCCCAGATGGTAAGGGGACTCGGGCTATGTCAAAATAGACAGCGGTTTTGAGGGTCCTTCGCCCTCACTTTGCTGCAGCCCCCGAGTCCTTTCTTGATGGTCTCCTACAGGATCGTGTCTGCTTGGGTTGCCTCTCCTCTGAGGGGTCATACCTGTCATTGACTACTGACCAAGCATTGGGGGCCAGAGATGGCAGAAGCAGCGCTCTTGCCAGGGAGATAAGCTTTGTTTCCTCAGTGGCTCACAGTCCAGAGGTCGCTCACTCAGCCTTAGCCACGGGGGGCGGTTACAACTCCTGAAACCAGGCAGAGTGGTTCCCAACGCATTACCTCACAGTTTCAGTGGTTCAGGCTTGAGTTTGCAATCAAGACGTCAGGCAGAGTTGTACCCATCTGAGGGTTTGAGTAGAGCCGGAGGATTCATTTCAAAGCTGGCCACTCACATGGCGGGAATGCGGGGCTGGCTGGTGGCAGGAGGCCTCCGCTGCTCCCGTCTCCCTCAGGCTGCTTGAATGGACTCATGACATAGGGACTAGCCCCGCTGTGTTAGGACTAGCCGGCATTCCTGATCCAAGACAGAGGAAGGTGAAAACCTCGATGTCTTCTTATGGTCTGGCCTTGGAAGTCCCATTCCACACACAGTATTCCACAATATTTTATTGGCTACACAAGTCAGCCCTACTCGATATGGGAGAGCACTAAACAAGAATGTGAATATCCCTGGCTGGTGTAGCTCAGTGGATTGAGCTCGGGCCTGCGAACCAAACAACCACGGTTCGATTCCCAGTCAGGGCACATGCCTGGGTTGCAGGCCAGTTCCCAGCAGAGGACGCACAAGAGGCAACCATACATTGATATTTCTCTCCCTCTCTCCTTGCCTTCCCCTCTAAAGATAAATAAATAAAATCTTTTAAAAAAG
>PVKM010027815.1:0-18595 GCA_004027735.1 Carollia perspicillata
AAGAGAGATGTTAACTAAAAGAAGAAAGACTATTTTAAAATTGAAGAAAGAGAAGTTAAATTTATCACCTAATAGCTAATGAAATGTCAAATAACTATAAAAATATGTGAACATAGAGTACATATATCTTTTCAAATTAGTGTTCATTTTCTTTGGATAAATACCCAGAGGTGGAATGTCTGGGTTATACGGCAGAACTTTTTTTAGCCTTTTGAAGACTCTCCATACTGTTTTCCATAGTTGCTGCACCCATCTGCAGTGTTGATAGCAACGTCATTTATAACATACAAGATGTGGAAGCAAGATCTGTCTACTGAAGGATAGATGGATACAAATGTGGTAGATATAAAATGGAATAGGATTCAGCAATAAGATAGAATGAAAATTTGCCATTTGCAGCAACATGGATGGACCTAGAGGGTATTATGCTAAGTGAAATAAGTTAGAGAAAGACAAATGACGTATGGTTTCTCTGATATGCGGAGTCTAAAAAAAGAAACAACAAAAGGGAACAAAAACAGACTCAAAGAAACACAGACCCAACTGATCACTGACAGAGGGTTAGGTGGTAAGAGATGGGTAAAAAATATGAAGGAGAATATAGTCAGTACTATTGTGATAAGTTTGCCCAATAGCAGATTATTACTAGACTTAGTGTGGTGGTCATATTGTAAGGTACATAAAAGACAAATCACTGTATTGTACAATTGAAACTTATATAATATTATATAGCAGCCATACTTAATTTTCTAAAATCTAAAAAAACCCTTATATGAAACAACTTAAACTGATTTTTAACAGAATTTATAAATCAATCAACACAAGTGTTGGTGAATTTAAAAATAAAAATGATTTACATTGACACGCGAGGCCAGGTTTTGTATGCCATTCAGTCGACGAGAAGTTAGACCTGAGCTCCCGGTTGGAAAAGTATAAACATGGTTCCTATTCATACCTTTCCAGGCAGAAGACTATCTTTTCTTTTTGGGAAATGTTCAAAACAGATAACTAAGTTATTTTAATTTTTGAAATCTTATTTTCTCATTTCAGTATTTTGAATATCATTGTACAATAACATACCTGTATTCTGTCTGATTGCATTATCAGCAAAATTAGATGCCAGGTGCTCTATAGCTACATTAAATAGCATTTGTAATGTCCACTAACCACTTATAAATTACTACACATTTTTTAATGTGAAAATTACTCTCTACATTACTTCATAAGATCTTGATTTAGGAAAAAGCATAAAAAATATTAATCTAATCATGGTCTCAGTTTCATGTAGGAGACTCTAGGAGACATATCATATATTAAGTGGTAAATACTGTGTTTTTATTTCAATTTTCATTTTCTTAGAAGGGCACAAATGTTTGGAACTTTTTTTACTATAAACTATAGACATAAATTAAAAATTATTATTATTTAAGTGTTTGTAACTTTTGCAATAAGCAAGTTATTTTATATATAAAACTACTGATAATTAAATAGGAAACAACATAATTAGCTAAATCTTCACAAGTTCTTTAGTAGGAGGAGTAAAGGAAGACATTGAATATTGGAATGAGTATTATGTAATATTTTTGAGAAAATAAAGCATTTATCATATATGTATATAAATAAAGAGAGAGAGAATCTTTTCTTTCTAAAAGCAAAGATAATTAAAAAATTATTAATGCTGGCTATAAAAAGTGGACAGGGGGCCTTTGGCATTCTGTGTAGGTGGTGTACAGAGCTCCCACTGAAGGAACATAGCACCTCCTGAAGGATATTTTTTTAATTTTATTTTAAAAGCAGTAAAAATTTAGTCATCAGAATTTTTTTTGTTGTTCAAAGAAGAGTAATTTTTAGCAACTATTAACAATTCTTGAGTGTCTTTTTTTTGTAAATGTTTGTAAATTTTGGTACAAGACTATACTTTGTCAATGGATTGGGGTCATCCCAAGTGGTACATGAACAGGAACATAAATTGTACGTGGCACTGAACTAGGTAACTGGCAGGAAAGTCCCCAGACCAAAATCAGGCCAGTGACTATGACAGGATTAAATTAATAAAAGTGTCATTTATGCATATTGGGAAAGATAGTTAACAGAGTGATCTTGCTGTAATTTAGTTCTATTCAATATTAGGTATTTTTGGTCTGCTTTTTCATGCTTTCAAAAGCTTATTTTTTTTATATCTGTGGAACAAGTTAAGTTCATCACCTAAACTAAATCTGCCTTAGTCTATATTGGCTGCTATAACAAATTACCAAAGACTGGGTGGCTTAAACAATAAACATGCATTTCTCACATTTCTAAAGGCCAGAAAATTCAAGATAAAGACACCAGCAGATTGGGGTCTGATGAGAGCCAGCTTCCTGGTTTGTAAATGTTACTTTCTTATATGATAAAGAGCAGAGAGAAGCAAGCGTTCTTTAGATAAGATAGTGTGTTACCCTCTATTTTACTTTATCAGATCATGGTCAAGAGAAAAGACAAATAAAATTATTAATGTAATCATAGCCTCTTCATTTCATGTAGGAACCATCAGAAGATTTTTTATGTAACAAGAGGTAAATACTGTTGGTGTTATTCCAATTCTTGTTTTCTTAGGGCACCAATCTCATTTATGAGGACTCAGTTCTGATGACCTCAGCCAATTCTACTATTTTCCAAAGGCCTTACCTCTTAATATCATCACATTAGGTGGTAGAGTCTCAACATATGAAATTTAGGGGAACATAAATATTCATTCTATAACAAAACCTTCAATATCATTTTGTTTTTGTAATACAAAATCATTTTTGAAATCATGAATGAGAGGTGAATTCAAAATAGGCAATTACTTTGAGTTCATGTTCCAGAGAAAAACAGTACTTCTTACAAATCAGTGACTTAAAGTGTCATTCTGGGTGTGAGTGTGTCACTCCCTGCACACACACAATAAACATATATAAGAGCAAGTGAGTGAAAGAGTTAATATGTACAGGCCACCAGAAACAGAGCTACAGTGTTCACCCAGTTTACTTGAAGGACAATTCTTACCACCACCTCCTAGTTACCTTCCCCAGACAACTGTTTCATAGGCTTAAGACCCGAGATAGCCTATGTTTAAATACAGTGGTACCTCAGTACTTGTCATTAATTCTTTCTGGAACTCTTGAGGAGTTCTGAAACCAATGAGTGCCGAGCAAGCAACAAGTGATGAAGCATTTTCTTTTTCAGGTAAGTGTTGTGCCTCATACAAATTCTAGCAAGTGTGACAAGTCCCAAGAAAGCACCGAGTGCTGAAACATTATTTTTTCTCATCAAAATGTGATGAGTACAGAGGTCAATGAGCTCTGAAGCCCAGGAATACCAAGGTATAACTGTATATCGGTACAAACTGAAGAAGATCAATAATGAACACCAATGCAGGGTTTTAAAGGAGTCTTCCAATTAACTTTTGTGTTGCATTTTCATGGGGATTTCCACTTGGAATTTATTTAATGTGTATCTTTAGAAGGTAGATACTTTTTTCCGTTCTTATTTTCTACTTACATATTAGTGACCACTGAGTAAATTTTTCTAGCTGGGTAGACAGAACTTAACACAACAAAGGCTTCCAGATGAAAGCATCCTTAGATTTTTATAATCTTTATTCAATGTTTTAAAAACAAAGTTTTTAAAAAATCAATGTGTCTATGTCCTATTTAAATTGTCTTAATTTTAAATTAGTAGTTTTTTTTGCAGACTTAGCTTGTTTGATTTTTGTACAATCTCCTATATACCCACAATACATTAAATGCTATGCTTTGAGTAATTTGTGAATATTATATGTCAGTGTGAGGTTTTTTTGGTATACAATATAATAGAAATAGCTTCTATAAGAACATGGTGCAGCAATGATGGAGCAATGCATTTTTAAAGCAATTTTTGTTGTGATTTTAGACCTAAACATAAGTGCCTTCTTTGGTTTTCTGTCCTTACACATATTACCAGCTTTTTTTTAAACTGTCATCATACCTGCCCCTGCCTCTTTGAGACCGATTTCACATATTTCTTCAGTCTGTCTCAGTCCCACCCCTGCTCGGGATTACTGGGCATTTATATCTGTGCATTGTATCCATGATTCAATTGCAATTCCATTTAGACAAGATTCTGTGTCAGTGTTTACTATGTTAAAATGCACTTCCTGTTCCTTCTGCTCTCAGGCCCCCAATTCCTACCCAGCTGCTTAACTAACTAATTTTGGAGGCACATTTTAATGTTTAATGTTGCACAAGGTAGTTTTATTTTTTCGCATGTGATTTTTAACCTATTGTTTTTTTGTTTTTAAGAACACTTGCATTGAAACTCTGCCCTTCATTCTGAAATGCCCATCTGTTCCTGCTGTTTATTCTAGACTTGAATAGTGAGTGACATCATTAAAATTTCTATGGCAACCAACTGCATTGACATTAAAAGATGATACATCCTTCAGATAGTATAAAAACAGCAGAAGCTTGTGAACTGTTAAAAACAATGTCTTCTGTTCATGCAAATTTCTTTAATTTAGAAAGGAAGAATTTGCTGTAACTCTTTGAAGTCATTACACACTTAAAGTCTCCAAAATTCTGATAAGCACAAAAAATATTTTATGTACTAAATGTCCTTAAGTTGTTTACTTTGATATTCTTCCCAAATTCTATACAAACTCTTTATTTTTCTAAGTTTAGGATGAGAAATTATGAGGAGATAAAATATTATGTATAAACATGCCTTTGTAAAATTGTAATATAATAGCTCATGGATTGACTCAAATATTCTTAAGTCTTAAATTTAAGATAATATACAGCCAGGCCTTTATAATTGTGACAGGAGAATTGTGTTAGAAGATAGTATCAAGAAACTAACAGTAAAATATGCTGTGAAATTGAGAGGATTGAAATATGGAAGCAGGTGGTCTGAGATACTCTCCCAGGTTCATGGTATACTTAGGTGAATTATGTGTAAGAAAGAGATCATGCATTGCACAATACGATGGATAATCTCAATAAGAGTACTGCAGTGTTGGGATGGATGCCATCATGTGCCACCCAGACCCACTACCCCGGCACTCATCCCTGCTACTGAGAATGCTGGCACACAACCACTCAGATGAGGAGCTTCCCCCAAATTGCCCTCAACTAAAGAGAGCTTCATATCTGATGTCACCTTGTACTCTCTGGCTCACTTGCATTCTATAGCAGGAGTTACAGAGGCCACCATTCTATATGTAAGAATATAGAGGCTTAGCTACCTTGCTGCAGGGTTGGAGAATTCCAAAGGACCAACCTAGGTCCAGAGTTCTCTGAAGGTAGACTGAGACATTTGTGCTCTAAATGTTCAGCTGAATTCCTCTTTTGCCTACTCATATGTTCTTTAATTTCCCATAGGTATCAATTACTAGGGTGTCATGTGTATAAATCTCTCTCTCAGCATTTAATTCCTGGAAACTTGACCCAGATAACTGATGTCAGGAGTAGTTCAAGGGAATGAGATTTCTCAGGTTTATCACCTAATAGATAATAAGCAATAAAAAAGATCATCACAGCTGCAGGTGTACACCATCTCTGTAGTGATCTTAATGGGAAAGAAGTAGAAGAGAGTAGATGCATTAGTGGGAACAATACCATAGTCATTTGAGAAGTTCGTAGGAAGTCCTTATTCTAGGACTATGGAATTGGTCAGCTATTTCTGGGATCAATTGATGCATTTGGAGAAAGAGAATGGATCCCTGTGGGTGTGAAAGTGAAGCTAAGTCTGCAAGTAAAAGGCACTCCTTGGCAACACACAGAGTCTTGTGTCCCGTGGCCAGAAGGAATTGAAGGCTAAGAGCTTAAGGGTAGCATAGCTCCAGAGGAGGTTGAATCCTCAACTTCGGCAAGCTGGCTACCCTAAAATTGTGTTCCTAATTAGGAAGAAATGATATCCTCAGACATTCATTGCCTGAGGACACTGGAAAACCTGAAATTTCCATATACCTAAGAACTTTCTGGGTGGGCAGGGGTGTCCACTACTTTCTGCGAAAGCCTAATACCTGCTCCTGTCTGTGATGGAAAATGTCATAGTGGTCTCTGCCTTTATGAGAAAATAAGCTCCCTCCTCATGATCTACCCCTTCAAAATAATATAACTAGGGCTAATTAGCCATATAATATGGCTAATGAAGTACTGGGTGTCTTAAAAAAAGGATTATACTTCAAAGGAAGTACAGGAACTAACCTATTCGTAGAACAGGAGCCTGGGGAGTACGCCTGGGGTTGGATTCATGGGGCGCAAAATATAAAGTCATATCAAGAGGAGTTTATTGATATGGGATTGTTCTTCTTGATAAAGGGGTTAACATTCTGGTAAGGACCCCAGGAAACTGTGCTCACACATTACTAGGATAGTCCTTGGAGAGTGTAATAACTAATACTAAGTACAGTTCAAAGACAGAAGTACTTTGATAAACAATGAAAGAGAAAAATCAAAAGATTCAAAGAAGGAGGTAGATATCTTAAGTGAGGTCTGAACACTCAGCAACTGACTGTGTTCCCTGGATGCTGGGAGTATTCTGAGGACACTGTGTCTATCAAAGCAGTAGGCACTGTGCTAGAGAAAGAGGCAAAACATCACAGAGAAACTCAGTGTTGGGTTTTCTCTTCAAGCGAGCTGAAAATAGATGATATTATTACAGAACTGGAGTCCCATATAGCAAAATGATGATAAGATCTGCAAATATTAGAGGGTATATGTTGATGCTTAACTATCAGAAGCAAGGGAGTTGAAGCATAATTATTATAATGAGTAGCCAAATTAGAGAGGCAAGATTACAATGGCAATTCCACATTTGGGAATATAAATTCAACACATTTTTCTGAGTGGTGTGCAAAGATGTCAGCATTTAGTGAGTCTAACAACAAGAAAGGGCCCTGCAACAGATCTAAGCTATTTGAATTGTACCCATTCAAAAATAGCTATTGGAGTGCAAATGAGTCCAGCATGGGGGCAGGGGGATGCATCTGACTATGACACATTGGGTGAATATGCAGTCAGAATTAGTCTGTCATGGCTTGGGGTCTGTTAAAGCTACTGAGCCTGATGCATCTTAAGACAGAAGTGGTATTGTCAGAATTGAAAATGATAATGTTCTAAGTTCACAAACAAACTGTATCATCAGAGAGCCTACAACCTGGTATCATTAAGCATTGTTACACCACTGACTTTCCCTCAGCTCACACCTATGGGTGATAAGGTAATCAATGTCCCTTAATACCATTGGATTGAGGAAGAAATAGATCACACTAAGTTAGGAGATGTTTTGACTTGGTGATTGCAGACTTAAAATAGAAGTCTGCTACCCTATTGCCCATCTATGTCTGGCCCTGAAAGACAAAACTTAAAGACAATATCCAGGGGTCAGAACATGACCAGGGGTAATGTTCTTTGTCATCCAATTTTTGTTAAAAGAGAAGTGGCCAGAGCTAAGAATATATACCTTCAGATTTATAAATGTTTAGCTGGTTTTATCAGAGGCCTGGGAGTTCAAAGGGTGTAATGTTAAGGTCAGAGATCTGGAAAAAAGTCATATGAATGGGCTTCAAAAGTGACGATGATCTTTGTACTATATGTTAATCAAGAACCATCATGGAAGGTGCACTAAACAACCAAGGAGACAGCAGATAGAACAACTCTACCAGCCAGCCTTCCTTATCAGTCTCCAGTACGGGCACAGTGGCAGGAGGATTGAAGCAGTCATAGCAATAGGCATATAGATAACACAAAGAGGTTATGGTTTGGCTCTACTCAGCAAAGCTAATCTAGTTATTGTTGCTGCAAAATATCCAACCGGCCTTCCAGAGAGACCAATATTTATCTCCCAATATGGCATTAGCAGACCATATGTAAAATTCTATGTAAATTATATAGTGTCTTAACTGGAATCCAATGTGTCCTTGTTATGGCTTTCTTGCTCTCAGGCTTTTAGCTAGCACTGGTATCTGACCATTTATAAAATGTTGATTTTCTGACAGAGGATATCATGTAACACAGACCAACAGATACAATTTATAGCAAAGGAAATAAGACATGATAATGACACATCCACTTGTCATATGGAATATGTATCACCTAGAAGCTACTGGCTGGATAGAGAAAAGTAATGCCTCCAAAGTTGGAACAAAGTGTCAACTTGGAGTTGTTAATAAATCAATAGTTATACTATTATGTTGTAGAAAACTTAGGTCTGGGAACCCAGTGGTATCAGGAGTAGTGTCCTTGCTTACTGTCACACTTAGCTACCTGCTCAGTGAATTTGTACTTCCCACATTAACTCTGTGGACTTAGAAGTGTTTATTGTTAAAGAGGAGTGATTTCACCAGAGGACTTGGCAATAGCTCTAATAATTAGGTTATGACTGCTGTTTGGTTAGTTCAGGCTGCCTCTGTCATGAGACCATGAGAAAAGAAATGAAGTTATTCTCCTATCTAGGATAATTGACCACAATTGTCAACAGGAGATTGGCCAGAATTATAATCCTGGGACATGGAGGGAAATATGTGTGGCTCTTCAGGTTATTCTTTGGAGCATCTTTTGGTACTTTGTAGTAAATCCTTGGTAGCAAATGGACTCTTATATTTACTATGACCTGAAAAAGGCACGGTACCATGAACTTAGAACATTAGACATGAGGTTCTTGACCATCCCTTCACAAATGTACTAGCCTAGTTAAGAAGAATCTTGAATGGGTAGTAGCTGACAGAATCAATGAATATCATTTGAGAACTACGTTCCATTGGCAAGGGCAGGGAAGAGAGGTGGGAATGTACTTCATCCCACTATCCTTCTTGAAAGTTTTCTCAAGAAAGATCAATCAGAATATTGTGAAGCTATTTAAACATTGCATTATTAAAAATGATCTCAGTAAAATAAGAATCGAGCTGAATAAAATCTTTGGTAAATAACACATATCTGTCTTTTATGATTGAAGCATTCATTCCCCCAGCTGCTGAGCATATTGAAGCCTGAGAGTTCACAGCCAAGTTGCTCCCTCTAAAATGCTACCTCCACTGAGGTCGAAGACGCTCCCCAGAGGCACCTTAAGTACAATGAGGGTTTATCCAATGCTATAAAGAATGACCCCCACTCTCTGAAGACAGGTTAACTTTGAAGGGCCATCCTAGCTCCTAAGTTCTTCTTAATATTGGCAGAGGCCTTTTGCAATTTCATTCCAACTTAATCCATTTCTCTGTGCAATCCTTCTTCCTTCACTCTGGCACAGATGTTGATTCCAAGGGCACTCCCATCCTGCATTGAATAAACCTCCTTCACGGGCCCCAAGGCAGCCCAATCTAATTAAAGTGTCTATGAAGTTAAAGTCATTAGAGGTATTATGTCATTATGTAGTATATTTTCTTTTATTGGGAATATGTAAGTATAAACTTAGCTAACTCCAAGAAATGTATTACAGATGGAGATACTTACAGTGGAAAGGATTTGAATCTAAAAGATTAATTCATAATTTGAAGATTATTTAGAAGACATGTAATTTTAACTTCATCTAATGTAAAAATCCCCATCTATAATGCAGCTCTTGGAGTTAAGTTTATGCTTATGCATTTCCAGTAAAAGAAAATACATTACATCATGGCATATACCCCTAATGACTTTAACTTCATAACCATTTTTCATGTATATATTTATATACATATACCAAAATAAATGCATCTATTTTTCTATGGGTGTTAAAATAAGATGACATCTTCCTATAGGCTGAGCATGTTCTTTTCTCAAACATTAAGCTTCAATCCACTTAGGTAAGATATATAGTTGTGAGTTGTGAATCTGGAATAAACAAATGACTATATAATTAAAGAAAGGAGGAATTCTGATTAAAAGTAAATTGATATATTAGTTTCCCAAAAGTTAAATTATTGGTAAATTATAATCATACGCTTTTTAAGAAAAGTTTTTTTACTAGCATTTTAAATACAGATTTGCATTTTTTTTATCCTTCTCCCATACTAGTGCTACTATCAGCATTTTTTCTTCCTAGAATTGTCAGGCCACTATAAATATGGTTAACTGCTTGACTAAGAAAATAAATTAAACTTCGAAGACAGTAATTTAAATTTCAGTTTACTTGATAGGGGGAACTAAATGAAAGGAAGTGAGTCAGGACTTCCCAGCCATGTGGCCTGTTTGCTGACTCAAACCTATTTAGCTTTACAAGTCTTTCTAAGTAAAATTTTTTCCACATTGTGATACACTTGCAATTGGAAGAGTTATACAGCTCCAGATATATTCTTACTTATAACAATCATTTTTACATTTCTAGCACTTACAAAAACATATGCTCTGTAAAAATTATCATATTCTTTGGTTCAAATCAATAAAAAGAAAAGTGCATTTCTGTTTATTTTTAAAATACATATTAAATAATAAAATTGAATTTTTTATTTTATCTTTCATATTTAATTTTGCTTTCCTTATTTTTTAAACCATTAATTTCAAAGTATATGTATCATGCACATGCATTTTACATACATTATATATATGAAATGAAGGAAAATTTATGTTCATCTTTCCCTTCCACTCTTTTTAAGAACGGTTTTGGGAGAGTACACCATGCCAATGTATGCTTTGAATACAGAACTGTCTTCCCTGTCTTTTATGAAAGTTTATTTAGCGAAGATGAAGAAAGTATATAAAGAGAAAAATGCACAATAATGAAAATATTTTAAGTATTTATTTATTTACATAATTAAAATGTATTTCACTAATGTAAAAGCAAAATTTAAAAAGTTATTTTTTTGTTATGAACTCTATCTTTCCATTATGGTTATATAGTGAAGGAATAAAATTAAATAGTACAAGTCTTTTGAGGTTCTGATGTGTGGACCATACTGGGGAGAAAGCACAAATGTTCCTTCACTTGTTTCCTTTAGAATGAGGAGATATTTTTACTTGGTTCTGACTAGACAAACCGGTATTCTTAGTTTATTGTTTTTCTTCTAAGAGAGGATTGTTTCTTTGCATTTATGTCTTATCAGATGGTTTGAAAATATGATCCTGAGAGTCTCTTACAAAAGTTTTAAAGAATTAGAAACTTATGGTCACATAACATCTCCTGTGCTAAAAATACTACTATATCTCATTTCAAATATCTCCTGACTGATCATCCAGAAAGCTCACTTTCTACCTATTTTTACTTAAGTGGAATTGTGTACTAGCTCTGGTCAATAACAAGAGAGCTAAAGTGATATATTTTACATTTTTAGTGGGGCCAGAATAAAGTCTCTGCATTGTTTTCCAGCCTTTGTATTTTTTTCTTTCTCTTTTTGGTGCTGTAAAATGACTCAGTTTTCAAAGGGTGGATCTCAGACTGGTGAACCCTCCATTACAATAAGCCCTGAGTGATCCTGTGGCACAAACACCTACGCCAACTTGCAGTGGATGTATATGATGAAATGATATCAACATTTATCATATTACACTACTTAGATTCAGGGGTTAATTTTTGATTTACCTTAAACCTATTCCAACCAATAATATATCTGCATTCAGAGATATTGACATACAATGTTAATATTTTATCAGATTAAGCAAGCAAAAACAAGAAATCAGTTTAGTGAAATATTATTTCAGAAATCTTAAAAGTGTCTTATTTTTGTTCATTAGTTTCATATTCCTTTTGTTCTCTTATCTTCATTTAAACAGACCAGATATTTGTTTGTTTGTTTTTTCCTTTTGCAGAAAGATGAGGCAGGATATATCTATATGTGCTCTTCTGTTGAGCTTAATTTGTATAGCCCATTATCTCTTAAAGGAGAAGACTACTGGGCATAAATAAATGCATTGAGAAGATGGGATTTGAAAAATGCTGGGCTTTCTTTTATATACTGTATGGAGGGAGATGAAATGTAAACGATAAGGCTTTGCTATGCCTAAAAAAGGGTCTCTACCCCTTACTCTCAGGCAGAGCCACAGAAGGCTACACACACACATACAAAATATAGAGCAAGAATAGGTGAGTGGAGCCTATAGCAATTTTTTTTGCCACAGAGTATTATAGAAAGAGAAAGGTGAGCCACAAGTGCCCAGGAATGGCCTTGAAATAGAAGAAAGATCCGGTAGACATGTAAAAGAATGGGATATAGAAGAAATGTCTTATGATGAATTGTCTAGGTTACTTGAGCAAATGCCATGTAGAACACTGGATAATCCTGGAATGAGTCTAGTTTAATAACTAAAAACCAATAAAACAACCATAACCAGTTCTCCCAATATTTCTATAGTTCAAATACACATAAAAATTATCAAAAGTGGAAAATCCACATATTGACACACTGAATTTAAAAGTTTCCAACCCAGAAGGCATATGGATTTAAAATAGAAATTATAGCTGAAACATTTGAATTTATGAGATCTGTCTGGAAAAAGTCCAGCCATTGTTAATATAATGAGAAAGGTATGTGTGACATCAGTGTAACCTGGCAGCTGAGGAAAGTGAAGTGAACATGCATGAACAGTGACAACTTCACTGTATTAATCAGTGGGGACACTAAACACTATTGAGTGAGCATGTGCACTGTGTGGATGTTGCATTCAAAATGATTGAGTGAGTAGACCAATGAATCTACATCAAATTTTATGCTAAGCTTAAACATTCCTCTGCAGAAACTATTTGGAGGATTCAGAAGGCTTTTAGGGATGATTGTAATGAGTGCAGCACAAATAAAAGTGTGGCACAAATAAAAGATAGCCAAGAATCTGTTGAAAGTGATCCATATTTTGGAAGGCCTGCTGAACAAGCAAAACACCTGAGAATGTTGAATGTTAACAGGCTGCAGTCAACAAAGATTGGTGACTGACAGTGCAAGAAGTAGAAGCTGAGCTGGGGGTTCCAAAACTACTGTGTCCAAGGTTTGACACAGGATCTTGGCATGAAACATGTCATGAGAAAATTCATTCTGTGGCTTCAGCTACTGGAGCAGCAGCAATATTGTGCTGAAGTTGCTAATGACTTGATTCAAACTGTTACCAATGAACCAGATTTCCTTAGAAAGGTCATAACCAGAGATGAATTGTGGGTCTATGGCTATGATCTGGAAACAAATGCTCAGTCATCTCAGTGGAAGTCTCCTGGTTCTCCACATCCAAAGAAGGTGTAGTAAAGTCACAGCAAGTTCAAGACCATATTAACTGTGCTTTTCTATTGGGAAGATGTTGCCCATTATAAGTATGCCCTTCCAGATCAAACAATAAATAAGGAGCGCTATTTCAATGTTCTTCCTTGGTTGAGAGATGCAGTATAACAGAAATGGCTTAAGCTACGGGCAACTGGCAACTGGTAACTTCATCATGACAATGTGCCCACTCATGCATCACAAAGATTTTGCAGAGTTTTGAAAAGTGAGAGAGGTGCTGGGAGAAATGTGTGAGGTCCCAAGGTGCCTACTTTGAAGGGGACTGGGGTATCATCGTTCTATGTATGATGTTTCTTGTATCTTGTATTTTCTTTAATAAATGTCTATATTCTTCATGTTACATGGATGGACACTTTCTGGACACACCTAGTACACTTATTTTATACTACAGATGTGGACTGAGGCTCCATCCCCATTATAATAATAAGAGAGAAAATGAAAACCAAAATTACAATCTTAGCTTATAAATTGCTCTATTGTTATCTATAATTTACAGGTAAATATTTAAAGCTGTCCAAAGTCCAAAGTTAAAAGTGTCCAGTTAAAGATTTCCAGTTTTGTGGACTTGCCAGCCAGATAAATATTTGCTATTCTTATGTACCATTTATAATTCAAATGGCATAAATCTCAAGATAAATAAAAAACGATCTCAGTCTAACCAAAATTCAGAACAATAGTGAATACTAAATAGTAAATATTTTAGGCTTTATGGGCCTATTTGCAACTACTTCATTCTGCTGTAATAGCATGAAAGTAACCATATATAATTCCAAAATTAGTGAGTGTGGTGGTGTTCTAATAAATCCTTATCTATAGAAACAGGCAATGAGCTGGATTTGATCAACAGGCCATAGTTTTCCTACCCCCAGGCTAAAGTACTATTAAATTTTATATACAGTTAAAATCATACTCCAAGCATGGATGTGGCTATTTTTTTATAAAATTTGTGATATTTTTCTTTATTCAAAAAAGCATTTTAATATTCCATGCTCTCATGTGTTTATCCATAACAAATGATTTGACTTATTTGTCTATTGATAAATAATTTCAAATACTCTCTAAAGTTCAGATGAAGGGATTTTATGATTAAGAAAATGGAATGAATGATGAGTGCATGAATTCTGCAGGAGATTGGAGACTGATAAGCAACTTCTATAAATTGGCAGTTAGAGAAAAAGTAACAGAAAAGTTGAGCACATCACATTGGGGTATCTTATGAAATATGTCAAAATTTATGGCTTTTAAAAAAATAATTTCATCCCTGCATGTTTGTGTTTTTTATTATTGTTAGGCAAAGATATTTAGTCTTCCTAAAATGCTGAATTTAGCCCAAACTTCAAATAAATTCTATGAGTAAGAAGCTACCATGCAAAATATATTTCCTTTACCCATTTCCAGTGAACTGTTAATGAGCCATCAATTTTCTGATATGTGCTAAAGAGTTATAGTAGTTACTGAGGAATTCTAGAAGAAGAAATAAGTTATATCCCAAAAACATGATCAAATGAATTATTCCAGGATTTAGAATTACTCTTAAGTTATACTGACTTTGTGTCATTTCTCAATTACTAGTTATTGAAGATCAATTTATGATTGTAAGTATTTTTATTGCACAACATTACTATTACTCATGAGTTATTATTTAAATTATTATTAAATATTATTTATTAAGGAACTACTTTGTGCCAGCCATTGTATCCCCAGAAGTTATAATTTATTGGATAATATGCTGAGATATGTAATTATTTTAGTAATAAAAATAATAATATTGTAACACTTGGGGATATAGGCAAACCTATCTTAGGTAAATACACTGACTTAACTAGTCATCCCTAGAAAACTATATGACACAAATAAGGTAGAATTTATTTTTTCTAATTCAGACTTGCAAATAAAAAAAATACTTTGTAATCCTCACCTGAGGGTATATATTGATTTTAGAGAGAAGAAGGGAGAGGCAGGGGAGAGAGAGAGAGGGAGAAACATTTATGTGAGAGAGAAACATTCTTTGGTTGCCTCCGGTATATGCCCCAACTGGGCATCAAACTCACCACCTAGGTATGTGACCTAACAGGAGATTGAACCCCCCAACTTTTGGTGTGCAGGACAGTGTTCCAACCAACTGAGCAATCTGGCCAGGGCTGTTTGTTTTTTGTATTATTTATTTGTGGAGAGCAGGACCAATACAATGTCATTAGCCTGATCAATATAGGTAAAGTATACAAAACAAAGCGGAGTCACTCATGTCAACCAAGAAAGCTGTCAGTCAGCCATGACACTTTGGTTCAAGAAGGAAACTACCTAAGTTATTCAAGACACATATGGTAAGGAGCCACACCTAAGATATATGTACACATGACCAGAACAGATGTGTCTGCAGAGTGGGACCACCCACAGATAGGCTTCTAGGGAAATTCCCCACTTGTCATCATGGGTCCACAGACATTTATCAAGAGACCTAGAGGAGAGGAGTGCACCACCTTCATGGGTATAACTGAGGCAGACTTCAGACCACTGCTGAGACAGCTGAGCTCCACACACTAGAGTGCTAATCTCTCTTGGCATCGGCTGCTGAAGGCTCTGCTCTGCTGGGTCAAGACCATAATCTCTCTGACCCATGAGACCAGCTCTTCCTTTCAAGATGCTAATGGCTCTCTTGCCTACCATGTTGTCTCCAGTTGACTGAGACTTTAGGACTAGGGTTCCTTATTCCCCATTGATTGGTATGTGTATTATTTTCCTCCTAGATTGTGAGTGTGAGTAGGATATTAATATATGTTGATGTTGTGCCTTGAGTGAACCTGCATTCAATAAAAAGTGAATAACATAGTGAATAGCATAGCATAGTTACCTCATGTGACTTTTGTCTATTTCTTGGTGTAGGGCTGCTTCATAGGCAGCTCGCCGAGCTCTCACCTGGCTGAACTTACAAGAAAAACTATAACACAACTCCTCCTCACAGAACCTTTTGAGGAAGAGTCTCCAAGGTGTTCACCACATTGTTTAATGTGGTAAGACCACTATACATGATCACTTCCCAGTTTATATAAAGGATGAAAGGAAGAGCATGATGGGAAAGGCAAATAATCACTTGGAAGGAGCTGCAAATTCTTGTAGTGGAGCTATTCAACCACCCACTGCTTTCTCATAGAGGAATCTAATTTGTGGTTGACTGAAATGCTCTTCCAGTACAGGAAGTTGGAACTGTAGAGTAAGATACAGGGGAGAAAATGTAGAATTTTGCAGCGAGCAGGCTTGCCAGTAAGTCCTGTTGCATTTCCACAGCAGGTCTGCATATATAGGTAGATTTCCCTGAACTTTTGAGTCAGGAAGATGTAGTATTAAATTGTTCTCTAGGATCCCTTTTAAGAGGTTCACCTCCTGGGAAAGAGAGGACACAAAACACCTCAAAGCGCAGCAAACACATTAAAAGTTTGGATGAATAACAACAGGATATCTCAAATGCATTCTTTAGTTCTACAGCAACAAAAGGGAATTTCACATGTTAAAAATGAACAAGAAAAGGATTCCATTATGCAGTTGTACACTAATGTCAGAGCTGAGGGAAGCAGCAAACAGCTCCAAAGAAAGATTTCATAAATATTTTCACAATGGTGCAGTAAACCCAATGAAGGAAAGAGAGAAACCCAAAAAATAAAGGCACAGGATCCCAAAGTTTTTATTATCTCTGAACACAGGAACCAGGAGTCCAAACCTGTGCTCTATTCTGGAATCTTTTAAAAGAAGTGAGGAGAGCATGGGAGCTACTCTAGATGTTAGAAGGATGCCTGTAAATGTTAGCAGGAATACTTATGTTCTGTTGTACCTTGTCCATCCATCCATCCATCCATCCATCCATCCATCCATCCATCCAATAAATATTTACTGACCATCTTTGAAAGTTAGCTGCTGGATGTTTCTGTACAGAACTCCCAGTAAAGGGGCATATAAAACTACAAATAGTTACAGTGCTGAAAATGCTGAGCCGAGCATTTACAGGGTAATTGTTGACCACAGTGCTATTCTGAAGTATTTGTTTGGGAGTTGTTCATTATTGGTCAGTGATGATAATGTTCAGAGTTAAATGTTAAGAAATTTTAAAGAAAGTTGACATAGTTATTTTATGTCTGTCGTATCTAATAAAAATGATCATATTTTTATGATACAAAGTAAAGACAGGATACCTTTATGGAATAGAAGATAAAGACACAAAGTTTTGGGAGATATTAAAGCAGGCTATTTTTTGTGGGCAAGACATTGGCTAAAAAATAAGTTAGGATGCTGTACAAAAATCTTCTCTCCAGTTTGGAGCTGACACTTCAGAGGAGGACAGATAATTTCATGTAAGAGAGCCTAACAATGTAACAAGAAAGTGTGTCACTCAGGTGGGATTATGTGTGCAGTAAAAGTGTCCCTGGAAAGAAATGAGAACTTAAAAGCTACTGTGTGCTGGTATGGGTCCATATGCATATTAACTGTGTTTTCAGATGACTTGAGATTGATATTTTGTGCATAATTAGTAGAGGTGTACAATATCATAATAGAGTGGTATTTCAGGCAAAGGAAACTCAAATCGTCCATTATTTCTATAGCATGTGAAGCTGGTAGAACAGGCAATTAGACAGGCATGAGCAAAGCAAGAATGATAGGCCAGGTACAGTGTCAATAGGGTGGAAAGTCCCAGGTGCGTAGCAATGGGCAAAACTGGGAAAACAAGTACTACAGAGCAAGACTTTATCCCAAGGGTGACCTTTCCATCCTTAGCATATTGTTACTCATGCAATTTAGACTCCTTGACCTTTCATACATGTAGCCATGAAGTTTAGGCCCCCTTGGAAGAGGGCAAGGGGGCCAGAGAATAGCCTCATATCACTCCCATAAAAGACTTTGCTAAACCACTCCCTTAAGCACTGAGACCCCAGGACAGACCCTGGCCACATAGCTCATACGGTTAGAATGTTGTCCCAATACACCAAGTTTGCAGGTTTGATCTCCCATCAGGGCACATACAAGAAGCAACCAAAGAATGCATAAATAAGTATAACAACAAATTGATGTTTCTCTATTTCTCTCTTGCTCTCACTCTTTCTTTCTCTCTCTAAAAACCAATGATAAATAAATTTTAAAAAAAGACCTTAGGAGTGGTGACCACAGAGACAGAGCTTTGGTCAAACTGGAGATAACATCTAGGCCTCCATCCTATCTCAGCTCCAGGATCAGAAAAGCAGCAAGGCCAGGCACGGTGACACCATGGCTGACATCAGGATCAGATACAATGACTAATGACCCCTTGGTGTTGACCAAGCAGTAGAGACCTTGACACTGAAAGGACACATCTGGAAAGCTGATAAACATTACATTGAGATCTTTCCCTGATACCTCCCCTAAAATCCCCACCTGTGGAAACCTGATAAAAAACCC
>PVKM010027816.1:0-18588 GCA_004027735.1 Carollia perspicillata
TCTCTTTTTATTTTAATATTGTTTTCTTTAGCCATGCAGAATCTTTTTACTTTGATGAGATCCCATTTGTTTATTCTTTCCTTTATGTCCCTTGCTCTAGGGGACATATCAGTAAAAATGTTGCTGCATGAAATATCTGAGATTTTCCTGCCTATGTTCTCCTCTAGAACTTTAATGGTGTCACGGCTTATATTTAAGTGTTTTCTCCATCTCGAATTTATTTTTGTGTATGGTGTAAGTTGGTGCTCGAGTTTCGTTTTTTTTGCACGTAGCTGTCCAATTCTCCCAACACCATTTATTGAAGAGACTATTTTTACTCCATTTTATGGTGTTGTCCCCTTTGTCGAATATTAACTGACTGCAGTGACTTGGGTTTATTTCTGGGCTGTCTGTTCTGTTCCATTGGTCTATGTGCCTGTTTTTATGCCAGTACCAGGCTGCTTTGATTACAGTGGCCTTATAATACAGTTTGGTATCAGGTATTGTGATCCCTCCTACTTTGTTCTTCTTTCTCAAAATTGCAGCTGCTATTTGGGGCCGTTTACAGTTCCATATAAACTTTTGAAGTGTTTCTTCTATGTCTGTGAAATATGCCATTGGTACTTTAATAGGTATTGCACTGAATCTGTATATTGCTTTGGGTAATCTGGACATTTTGATGATGTTAATTCTTCCAATCCATGAACACGGTATATGTTTCAATTTGTTTGTGTCTTCCTTGATTTCATTCTTCAGGGTTGTGTAATTTTCTGCATACAGGTCTTTTATCTTCTTGGTTAGGTTTATTCCTAGGTATTTTATTTTTCTTTTTGCTATATCGAATGGGATTTTTTTTTGATTTCTGCTTCTGCTGTTTCATTGTTGGTATGCAAAAATCCCTTTGATTTCTAGATATTGATTTCATATCCCGCTGTTTTGCCAAATTTATTTATTAGATTGAGCAGTGTTTGGGTGGAGTCTATAGGATTTTCTATGTACACTATCATATCATCTGCAAACAGTGACAGTTTTCTTTCCTCCTTTCTGATTTGGATGCCTTTTATTTCCTTTTCTTGTCTGATTGTTGTGGCTAAAACTTCAAATACTATATTGAATAGAAGAGGTGAAAGTGGGCAACCTTGTCTTGTTCCTGATCTTAGTGGAAAAGATTTTAGCTTTTGTCCATTGAGTATGATGTTGGTTTTAGGTCTCTCATATATGGCCTTTATTATGTTGACAAATGCTCCCTGTATTCCCATTTTGTTGAGTGTTTTTATCATAAGTGGTTGCTGTGCCTTGTCAAATGCTTTTTCCGCATCTATTGATATGATCATGTGATTTTTGTCTTTGCTTTTGTTTAAGTGATGTATTACATTTACTGATTTGTGAATATTTAACCATCCTTGCATCCCTGGGATGAATCCCACTTGGTCATGGTGTATGATCTTTTTAATGTATTGCTGGATACAGTTTGCCAATATTTTGTTGAGGATTTTAGCGTCTATGTTCATCAGCAATATTGGCTTGAAGTTTTCTTTCTTTGTTTTGTCTTTATCTGGTTTTGGGATTAGGAATGATGCTGGCTGGCTTCAAGAAGGAGTTTGAGAGTCTTCCATCACTTTGGATTTTTTGGAATAGTTTGTGAAGGATAGGGGTTAGTTCTTGCTAAAATGCTCTGTAGAATTCTCCTGTGAACCCATCTGGTCCAGGGCTTTTATGTGTCGGGAGTTTTTTGATCACTGCTTCAATTTCATCTGCTGTTATTGGTCTGTTCATAAACCTATAATGTTTATGTCTTCTTGGTGGAGTTTTCCCTTGAGTATTATGAAGTGACTTTCTGGGTCTCTCTTTATGGCTCTTTTTTTGAAGTCTATTTTCTCTGATATGAGTATTGCTACCCAGCTTTTTTCCCCTGTCCATTTGCTTGGAAAATTTGTTTCCAGCCCTTCACTTTCAGTCTGTGTATATCTTTAGTCCTCAGGTGGGTCTCTTGTAGGCAGCATATGTGTGGGTCATGCTTTCTTATCCATTCAGCTATTCTGTGTCTTTTGATTGGAGAATTCAATCTATTTACATTTAAGGTTATTATGGATAGGTACTTACTTATTCATTGCCATTTTTGTACCTATGTTCCTCTCTGTCTCTCTCTTTTCCCTCCTTTCCTTAGAGCAGTCCCTTTAGCATCTCTTGCAGCGCTGGATTGGTGGATGCGTATTCTTTTAGACTTCTTTTGTCTTGGCAGGCCTTTATTTGGCCTTCTATCTTGATTGAGAGCCTTGCTGGGTAAAGCAGCCTAGGTTGCAGGCCTCTGGTTCTCATTACTTGGAATATTTCTTGCCATTCTCTTCTGGCTTGGAGTGTTTCCATTGAGAAGTCAGCAGCTAAACTTGTTGGGGCTCCCTTGTATGTTACTTCCCTCTTCTCCCTTGCTGCTTTTAAGATTCTCTCTTTGTCTTGGAATTTTGCCATTTTAATTATGATGTGTCTTGAAGTGGGCCTCTTTGGGTTCCTCTTGATTGGGACTCTCTGTGTTTCCTGCACTTGTGTGACTTTTTCTCTCATCAAATTAGGGAAGTTTTCCATCATTACTTTTTCAGATAGGTTTTCTATCCCTTGCTCTTCTTCTTTTCCTTCTGGTATCCCTATTATATGGATATTATTACATTTCATATTGTCTTGCATTTCTCTTAATCCCTCTTCATTCTTTCTGAGTCTTTTTTCGTTTACATGCTCATTCTGGGTATTTTTTTCTACTTTGTCCTCTAACTCGCTGATCCAATCTTCTGCTTCATCCATCCTGCTTTTGATTTCTTCCACTGTGTTCTTCAGTTCAGCAATTGTTTTCTTCATTTCCTCTTGGCCCTTGTGTATGTTTTCTATTTCTTTTTCATGTTGGTATAGTTTTCTGTGAGCACATTGTAATTCCTCTGCTTTCAAGCAGTCTGTGGTAGACCAAGCACCCGCTCTGGGCACTGGGCCTGGGGCTACAAATGCACCCCGGTCCCCGCGATGGTCCCTGAGACCTTACTGTCCTGAAATATCCTTCTTACCATCTGGTTTCTGGTTTTTCAGTGTCCGCTACAGTTTTGTGGACTCTTGTTTTCAAATACGCTGCGGTACTGTTGTCTGCCTGCTCTGTTCCTCCGTGGATTAGCCAGTTTTTCCTCCTGTGTGTAGGGGGAAGTGAAATCTGCTCCCTCCTACTCTGTCGTCATCTTCCAGGAATGTGGTTTTGATAGCAAGATAAATTTTCTGTTTTTCAAATTTTCTGTAGTATATTTATAAAACTTTACTCCAAAGAAAGCAAAAAAGGAAAATAAATAAAAATGGGCTCTTATTAATTTTATTTTTTAAAGATTGTATTGATTTATTTTTAGAGAAAAGGAAAGGAAAGGAGAAAGAGAGGGATAGAAACATCAGTGCGTGGTTGGCTCTCACGAGCCCCCTACTGGGGACCTGGCCCACCACCCAGGCATGTGCTCTGACCTGGAATCAAACTGGTGACCCTTTAGTTCATAGATTGGCACTCAGTCCACTGAGCCACACCAGCCAGGGCAGGCTTTGATTAATTTTAATATAAAACTGAGATCATTACCTAAAATAGTCCTTGGATATAAGCTCACTTCTGGAAGCTGCTAAAAGAAAATACCAAAAGAAACAATGTTAACGTGCACTATTTTCTGCACATGCCTGTGTGTGTATCCATTATGTATGTGTATTTCTGAAGTAGAAAACATTTGAATTTTACTAAGAATTTCAATGCACTATAATAAAAATACTTGATACTTCCTTAGCATCAAGATGTATAAAATGCAACATAATTTAGTCCTCTCCAGTAGAGATAGACATTTTACATTTAAATAGATGCAAAGAACCATGTGTTCCAAAAGCGAATGTGAATAAACTGGTTCTCAAATTGCTCCTGAATCAAGACTCGTTATTTGGCAGTCATGCTTTCATATTGTAATAATGATATAGGGTTCGTTTTATCTTTTGCTTTTTGATTCAATTGTAAACACATTTATCTCTGGTTGGAGAGGAGATAAGTTACTAGACAGGGGCATACTAAACCATAAATATTTATCCTTCATTTATCCCTCAAGATACTTGCAGGAGAAAGGCGGACGTATCATTCAAACACATTAAAATAAATGAATTAATTACTACCTTAATGAATCATTAGTTAAGTTTTTAATTATTTGGTTAATAATTAACTGCATAAATTAATAGGCATTGAAATGCACATTAAAATCAAACAGGTTTGTTTTCTGGTGATGAATGTGTTCTGTAAGTGACTGTGGTAGGGTCTCACATATCTGTGAATGTACTACAATCCATTGACTAGTACACTGTGAATGGGTGAGTTGTATGATATGTGGATTTTATCTCAAACAAAGCTGTCTGGAAAAACAACACCATGAGGCCTGGATCTCGAGAAGCATTCCTGGAATTTTGTGAACAAAAAAATCTCAGCCTTGGAAACAAATTCACTGCAGCATTACGACCACTCATTTCACTCCCTAGCTTGTTTGTGGAACAGCTAACTCTAAAATCATTCACTGATGAGACATCTGCTCTGGTCTGAAAGAGTTTTGTCCATGTATGTTACTGTTTTATTTAAAACCATGTAGGTTTATATTGGTGATATTTACTTAAAACTTTTTTTCTGGTCATACTAAAGTAACTTTATTGTACTAAGATGTGATATACTTAAAAATTTCTTTTGAACAGAGATTGTTTAAAGTATTATAATTGGTCTATGGCACCATGCTTCTCAAATAACTTTTCTCCTGTATTTTATACCTAAAATGCTCCAACTGTTTCACATTCTCAGCTATGTCGTTTCATGTACAACCTGCCCACCCAACCCTCAGAGTACTTGGAATCCATGCCCTGATTAAGAAGTTCTTATTATGTTATACTTTCTCTAGTGTATTGAATATATACTAATTTTTTAACCTGTGTATTAAGAATTTTATCAGTCAGCAATTACACTCTTCCATTAGGAGGAACACAACATTTTATCTGTGGTATAAACACATTCTGAAATAAAGAAAATATGTTTCATGATTTAAAATATAATCATGTTTTATATGATTCAATATTCTAAATTTCCAAATCCAGTTGGTAGAAACAGTAGACAGAAAATATGCACAACTAAGATAAGTATTTTGGTTAGAAGACAGTTTGTCTTCTCTAAATATGTCCTTCTGTACCCTAAATTTTATGAAATAACTACATAAAATCCTAGATTTCTTTAATTATTAATAATTAGACTCCCAAATTTAGCCAAATTTTACTGCTTTTATTTTTTAAAGATTTTATTGTTTGTTTGTTTGTTTGTTTGTTTTAGAGAGGGGGGAGGGAGAGAGAAACAGAGGGAGATCAATGCCCAAGAGACACATCAATCAGTTGCCTCTCACACGCCCCAGCTGGGAACATAGCTAGCAACCTGGCTAGCAATCCAGGCACGCACCCTGACTGGGACTCAAGTGAGAAACCTTTTGGTGTCAGTCCGGTGCTCAGTCCAATGAGCCACACCAGCCAGGGCTGCACTTCACTACTTTTAGAAATCAAATCAACCATGGGACAAAGCCAGTGTATGAACATACATTTTCATAAGATTGATGGTGTAGCTCTTTGATTCTTAAACATGTAACTCTTTTAATTCTCCAATATATATATATATATATATATATATCCTCAACTGAAGATATGTTTATTGATTTTAGAGAGAGAGAGAGAGAAAGAGGGAGAGAAAGAGAGAGAGAGACATCAAAGTGAGAGAGAAACATCAGTTGATTCCCTCCCATATGTGCCCTGACCCAGGATGGAACTCACAACCCACATACGTGCCCTGGCCAGGGGTCAAATCAGCAAACTTTTGATGCACAGGACAGTGCTCCAAGCAACTAAGCCACCCGGCCAGGGCAAGAATATGTTTTTAAATCTTAGTTAAAATCACAAAATAGTCTAACCTAGAGTTTTAAAATCACCACGATATGTGCTTTACTGATAGTAAAATGATTTTACAATCTGAAGAATGTTCAGCTATCTTAATAATGGCAATTTCCACAAAGAAAGTTTTGAGCCTTTTAACCCCTAAGGAGTCATGATATGTCTATTTGATGTTTCTTTAAATGATTGTATAAATTAAGCTTGTTTACCACTACAGTTGATTTGTGTGTTCATCTAGGACTCACCCTTTCTATTTGTGTCTACATTCTTAAGTAATCTTTAGTCCTTCCCAGAATTTTATGCATGCGTAAAAGAAATCCATCTTTTTGGTAAAAACGTGCAGTGTACCTGTGATGGTTACCTTTATGAGTCAACTTGACTGGGCTAACAGATGCCCAGATTGCTTATAAAACATGTTTTCTGGCTATATCTGTGAAGGTGTTTCTGACAGAGAGAATCATTTGAATAGGTAGACTAAGCAATAGCAATCAACCTCATCAATGTGATTGGGCATCATCCAGTTCACTGAGGGCCTGAACAGAACAAAATGGTGGAAGAAGAGTGAATTTGCTCTGTTTGCTTGAGCTGGAACACCCATCTTCTCCTATCGTCAGACATCAGCACTCCTGGTTCTTGGGCTTTAACTCAGACAGGGAAGGGACTGACATGTCTGCTTCCCTGGTTCTCAGGCCTTCAGGTTGGAACTGGAACTAAGGCACCAATTGTCCTGAGCCTCCAGTTTTCAGATGGCCTTCCATAATTGTGTGAGCCAATTCCTCACAATAAATCTCTATATACATTCTACTGATGCTATTTTTCTGGAAAACCATGACTAAAAAGCACCTAATAGATACATAGCATGTTAGCAATAAACAAGACTAACTGCATCATTCTAAGGTGGTGGCTAAAGGTGGACAGACAACTAACAAACTGACACATATTCAACATGTCAGGCAGCCATAAGTACTGTGAAGAAAGCTTGAGGAAGTAAGTGTAATGAAGGAATTTGTGTTCAGGTGAGGAGTGGTACTTCAGCTAGGATTTCTGCATAGGCATGTCTGAATGAAATATCAATAGAAGTGTAAGCTAAGCAAGTCTGAGAGAACCGCATACCAGGCAAAATGAGAAATTGGAAAAAGCCTTCAGGTAGCGTTGTTCAGGAACAAGAACCTCAGTTCAGACAGAGGGTGGTGAGCCACACAGAGTTTAGGGAAGGAGATCTGTTATAAGATGAATGCATCTCCCAAATTCATGGTTCAAAGTCCCTAACCTCTACCTAAGTACTGTACCTCAAAAGGTAACTGTTTGGGTTAATGAAATTTACAAATATTGTTAAATTAAAATGAGGAAGGAAGAAGAGAAGGAAGGAAGAAAGGAATAGGCACATAGAAAAATATTACCTTCCCACATATTTAGCATGTACATTTTTAAGTTAAGTTGATTTAATTTTAAATGATCCTAAACTGGGTAATTATCTACTCAGAAGTTATCAAGCATTTAAAATTACTACTAGAGAAATATGTACAATCTTTATTACATAATACTTTATTTAAACTCTTTGAACATCATTTTCATGGTAATAGATACACTTTGCTTACAAACACGTTTAATACGCATAAAGAAATGCAAAATAAAATTTGATGTTATTTAACATGAACTTCCATCAATAGGTGAATTTCTCAAAAATTGCATGACATCAGAATTTCTCTACTAAAGAAAATATAATCACACTGGATGAAATATGCAGACAAAACGTTTATTCTTTTTCAATACATTAACATAAAAAAAAAGCTAGAACACAGATCAAGTTTGAGTAGCCAGACTCATCTGGAGAGAAAGGACTGGAGGGTTTTAAGCACTGTGAGGAGCAAGAAGAAAAGTAGTGTAGGTCAGAGGCTATTAGGTTGGAGGTTGATAAATAGCATATGTTGAGTGCATTGAGTTACTTCCGAGTTTGCAAATCTTTTTTTTTTTTGTAATTAGGCCATCTGTGTTTGCTAATCGGTACTCATGGAAGTCAGGTTTCTTCTCACAGAGACTGGGAGATGGGAGGGGGGGGGGGTCTCTTTCTTTCTTGATGATTATGATTCAAAGGGATGGCTCCTAGGTCCTTGAGGAAGATGTCCCTGGGTTATAAAACTGGCGAGAGGCTGGGAGAAGTTTTATATACATTTTGAAAGGCCCAGAAAGAGCTAACATTAGCAATTTTTCCAAAGTTAATTCTTCAAGAAAAGAGAGATTGAGGCCTAGAGTAAGTAAGAAACTTGTCTGAAGTTTAATTAGGTTAACGAGAATATTAAGGCTATCTTGGTCAACTATATCATGGTCAGATTAAGCACTTTTACTGAACTTATTATACAATAATTCTTTACTTAATATAACTACAATTTTAGCTTTTGCTATGTAATTTTCTTAAATTTAAGTACACCCGATAATCCTATACATTTCTCAGTTCTTATATAACAATATTCAGAAGGAGGTACCTTCAGATAAGGGGTGGGTGGGCTTGAGGGCTCACCCTGTTTGTGACCCAAATCTGACATTTCACAGCTGTGTGCCCTTAGGTGGATGACAGCCTTTTTCATGTAAAATGGGAATATGAAGGGCCACCTTACACAGTCTTTAGCTCGATCAGACAAGATACTATTGTAAAACACCCAACATGGTAACTAGCACATTCAATAAAAAACTGCCATCAAACACCAGTCCCCTCTTCTTAGTACCCATGAAGCTGTTGTAAATAAAAGTTATATTAGAAAATATAACAGTTTTTCTGATAGGGGAAAAGGTGGCTGTTTCCCCCCTACCACTTTCTCCCTTTCTAACACAGATAATCATATCTCACATGACTGAATGTTTAGAGCAAGGACCTTGAAGTAGTCAGTTTGGGAGTCCCATGCCTTAGTATACCCGTGACTTCTGTGACCTTAATTGAACTTCTGGGCCAGAGCTCTCCATTTGTCATATATATAATAATGGAAAACATCTCTCCCTCACAAGGGTGCTTTTGGCATTACTAAAAAAAGAATCTTTTTGAAAGCGCATGAGATGAAAGTACTGCTGTTATTAAATATATAATGAATTCTTTGATAATTCATAGTCTGTAGACTCTCTTGACCATCTTGACTAGAAGAAACTGTATAATAGCAATTGAATTATTTGTTATTTCCCTCAGCATAATACCTGTAACACTGGAATGGAAGTTGGATATGATCTCACTTCTTGGCCATATCTATAAGAGGCATTTCACTAGGACATAGCCAAGGCATTTTCTTTTATAAAGAAATACTCTGTGTGTGTGTGTGCATCAAAAAAGCATTGAATTAAATGTTTGAAATGTAAGACCCTTTACCTACATAAAAAAATTAATATAGGAGAGGGCTGGGAGGAAGAGAGCAAAGGGGGGGAAATCGGAGGAAACATTGGGATAATTGGGGTAATTGAAGAACAATAAAATATTTAATTTTTTTAAAAAGTACAAACTCCAGTTATAAATGTCTTATGAATGTATGTACAATAAAAAAAGGAAATTAACACAGACTAATTAGTCACATGCATATTTTATATATTGCTAACATATATAGTCAATAACTTTTAAAATATACAAATGACAATAAAATAATTTAAAAAAGAAAAATATACAAATGCTCAAATGAATATTGAATAAAGGCTTCCCAACATTTACAAGGTTTCCTTGCAAGTTGTAAAATTTTAGCTTGAGAAGATGTGAACTTTTTGTCTAAGATGAAATAACTTTTGATAAGAAAATTAATGTTTTAGGTAAGATCAGTACTTGCTGGAAAGACAATGAAGTTGATAAACTTTGTAGCAGGTTATACTTAAAATACTAAATGCATTAATTACAAATGATCCTTAAAATTCTTCATGTCAAAAATTTTTAAAAGTTGGATACTAGCTAAAATTGTAAGTACAAAATTTAATGTGTTAATAACTATTTCAATAGGAAAAAGGTTCTAATGTGAGATAAACACAAGTTCTATTTGCATAGAGGTGACTGGGTGTTCTAAAGGAAGAATGAGGCAATAGGGATGGGGTTGTAGACAGTCAGTAGAGTTAAGTAAGTGAAAAACTTCAAAAAATGGAAAGGGAAACTTGGCCCATGTGAAAACCCACCTGGTTTGCTAACTGATGTTTATCAACGTCATGTTTCTATCCTCCCACAGAAATTGGGAGGCAGTGGCCCTATCGTCAAATGTTGGCTGGAACAAACTGTTCATTTCTTTTGCCAGGCTTGACTTTTCTTAGGCAGTCATTTAAGAGAAACTAGGTTATCTTAGGCATGCAGCCTTTGAGCTGTTAGAAATTATATTTGGGTTTGTTCAAGTTTTCCTGGGCCAAAGTTGAGACATAGTTAAGAAGAGGATTCAGAAGAGCCAGCATGGAGTTTGGTCAAAGAGAAATCTCTGTCAATGGAACCCCTGAAGTTGGAATTATAGCCATAAATAATCTGAATTCTTCTACCATATTCTGATTTTGCACTGAAAGTCATAAATTTCTTTATTCTTTCATCAGATATTTGTTAAATGACCAAGTTCTCTGTAAATTACTAGAAATACAAATACAGGTTAGATGTGGTTTTTGCCTCTTAATCAAGAAGTCTACAGTCTAGATGAAAGTAAAAACCATAAATAAATCATTAAAATAAAATACTCTAGCTGCCATGATAGAAGTCTGCACAAGGTATAGTACAAGCATAAACAGTCAACTCTACCTGACAGAGAAAGAGGATGGCGAATATTAATAAAGGAGGCAATATTAAAGGTGAACTTTGATGATGAAGTAGATGTTCTTCAGGAAGTCAGGGACATGAAAAAGTAGTGTATACAGAGGAATCAGAATGAACAAAACTGCAGATATGTAAAATTCTCCAGAGTATCTTAGAAATGTACAGAGAAGAATAGAGTCCATGACTAAAATAGACACTCAGAGAAAGGAGAAGCTATTTTTAAGTTAAGAAAATAAAGGTGGGTGATGAAGGAAAAAAATGAACCATCATGACACACTCCCCAACATGAACAACCGTGTACCCCAGAGTGCCACAAAAAAAGCATAGGGGTGCCTCGGGGCACTTTAAACTCTAGGAGGAAACACAGCAAGCAATATATGTAGAATACCAAGCAGATTACCACGATTCCGTTGTTGGAAATTAACTATGTAATAAATTTTTACTTTTATTTATCTGGGGGGTGCTTTAAAGAAAATAGCTGAGGGAGGCAGTGTTCCAAGAGCCAAAAAGATTGGGCAATAGCCAGAATGACTTTTAACTCTATTTGATAAGGAGAAATCCACAATAATTTTAAGGAGGACAACAAAATGGGCAAACTTGTATTTTGAGGAGATCATTCTGACTGCCATGGGAAGCACATACTAGAGAGCTGGCATCCTGGAGGCACAGAGACGATTTTGATATTGTTGTAATTAGACAAGTAAGACCCAGTGAGACGTCTGGTGAATGACAGAATTCATAGCTATGGGAATTACTGCTATTTTCTAGGCAAGTGGCTCTTAACTTCCTTGTTGTGCCTTTAAAATTCTAGAAGTCTTTGGCAACACTCTTGAAATTATTAAATTATATTAACTTTTATTTATCTGTTTATTTAGTCACATTTCCTTTTTATGTTTTTTTATTTTTGTATTTCATTCACTGTATAACTATTTCAACAAAGTCATTTATACTTTCACAAAGAACAATGGTCAGACACAGCATAACATGTTTGTATGTCCCACTAAATACAGTGTATTTAAAATGCATGGTTGATACACTACATCTTTAATTCACTTTCAAAGAAAGCTAGTGTTTGACTAATTAAAAACCAGGAGCTATGGACAGTCAGCCTAATGAAAGCCAATATCAGAAGTATTTCCTTAGCACATATGTCTCATACAATGTCTTCACTTTTGAATGCAATTGCTGGTTGCCCATTCACTGAAGCCTTCTTTCTACTAAAGACCTTATTTGCAAGATCATTTTGTGCCTTTAGTAACCCAAGTCCTATAAGAAAAGAGAGCTCAAAATATGTTATGGCTTTACTGGTGCTTTCTCTGACCCAGGCACTCTTCTCACTATTTGACATGCATTATTTTACATAGTTCCTACACCCATTCCATGATGAAGGTGCTGTTTTTATCATCCCCAATTTATACATGAGGAAACTAAAGCACAGATACCACTGTGTTGGCTCACATGGGTAATAAGATGAGTACAAAACATAAGTTCAGATTTTATGACTCTAGAGTCTATACTCTTAACAACTACACTGTATCTCTTTTATGTAGGAGCAATAATTAAATTTCATATATATTTGTATTCTGTTTTAAAGAACATTTTAGTGCAGTGTCAATATTCAGTTATGAGAACATTGAGGGGAAGATACAGATATTTTTTCATTTACCCTCCTCCCCATCCCTTAGGTACAGATGCCCCATTATCAACATCCCCCACTAGAGTGGCACGTTGGTTACAACTGATGAACCTACACGGACATGTCATGATAACCCAGCATCCACCGTTTACCTTAGAGTTCACGCTTGGTGTTAGACCTTCTGCAGATGTGGACAAAGGTGATGCTGTGCATCCCTTGTTAGCATCATTCTGAGTTTCACAGCCCCAAAATCCTCCATGCCCATCCTCTTCACCCTTCCTTCCCCATAAGCCCTGACAACCACTGATCTTTTTTTAAAGAATTTATTTACTTATTTTTAGAGAGGGGAAAGGAAGGAGAAAGGGAGAGAAACATCAACATATGGCTGCCTCTTGAGTGCTCCCTGGTGGGGATCTGGCCAGCAACCCAGGCATGTGCCCTGACTGTGAATCAATCCAGTGACCGTTTGGTTCACAGGGCAGCACTCAATCCACTGAGCCACACCAGCCAGGGCTAAGCACTGATCTTTTTACAGTCTTCATAGTTTTCCCTTTCCCAAAATGTTATATAGTTGGAATCATACAGTGTGTAGCTGTTTCAGATTGGCTCTTTTTTACTTAATAATATGGATTTAAGTTTTGTTCATGTCCATCTTAATAGCTCATTTATTTTTATGATGAATAGCAATCCATTATCTGGTTATACCACAGTTTATTTATTCATTTACCTATTGAAGGATAACTTGGTTGCTTCCAAGTTTTGGCAATTATGAATGAAGCTGCTATAAACATCCTTGTGCAGGTTTTTTTAATGGACATAAATGTTCAGCTTCTTTGGGGAAATATCAAGAAGCATGATTGCTGGATTATGTGGCTAGAGTATGTTTAGTTTCATGAGAAAACTGCCAAATTGTCTTCCAAAGTGGCTGTACCCTTCTGTATTCCAACCAGCAATGTATGAATTTGTCTGTTGCTGTACATCCTTACCAACATTTGGTGTTGTCAGTGTTCTGAATTTTGACCACAAATAGATGTGTAGTGTGCTATCTGGTTGTTCAAATTTGCATCTCCCTGATGACATATGATGTCTAGCATCTCTTCACATACCTATTTGCCATCCGTATAGCCTCTTTGGTGAGATGGCTGTTAAGGTCTTTTGGCTTATATTTTAACGGGACTGTTTGTTTTCTTGTCAAGTTTTAAGAGTTATTTGTATACTTTATATATTTTGTCAGCCATGTCCTTTGCAAATATCTTCTCCCTGTCTATAACTTATCTTCTCATCCTCTTGAGTAGTTACTTATTTTAAGCAATAAGTTATATATACCTATTTGTAAAGCTCTCTTTGACCTCAGTTAATTAGACAAAAGTATTATTAATTGTAGTTTAGAGAAAACACTATTATAAATATAGAGAGATACATTAATAAAAATATAAGCTTGATTCTTGCAGTTAGAGGGAGATACATTCAAAATGTAGCCTCACTAGCTGCAATGCCTTATTATCAATGATGTAGTCCTTTAGGCTTTTGGATGAAAGAAACTTAGATTTCTCAGTTCCTTCACATTTGCAAGGTACTCAGTACTGATTGACATTAACAAAGTCATGAAACACTGAGGTTCAACTTGGAATGTTAATACACGGACACTGATACACCAGAAGTCTGGAGCCCACATCTGGGTTTGTCCTTTATTACACCAAGTCCCTTAGGAAAAATATTTGAAAAAATATCAAAGATAATTACAAGATTGTATAGTGACCATAATATTAGATCAAAGAAAAGTTGAGGGTCTTGGGGTATAATTCATCCATGCCATGGGAGAGCTTGAATAATTATCATTTCCTTATAAGACTGAGGTGAACAGCGGTGGGGTAAGGTTTACAGTCGAGTGGGTGATTGTAAGCAAAGGGGAATATGTGGCATATGGTCAGGGAGAAGAGAAAATTATTTCTTGGAACTACAAGTATCTAAAAATACCTATCTATGGATTAATATATAGGCATACAGAGATGATGACTGAGGCCTACAGGAGAGAATGGAGCATGTTTATATAATGGATATATGTTTCACTAGAAAGTCTACCTGTTTTCCTGAAAGCATCAGTAAGATTCACATTTATTTAGCCTTATGTTAAGATACGAGCCAGACAATACAGCAGCTGTAGCATCTTCATGTCATCTTCCTCTGTCTCTGCAAGTCCCCAGCACATTAGTTCTTTCGTCGGTCTTACCACTTAGGTGCTAGGGTTACGTGAATGAGAGAGCAAGGTGTGCAGGGATCACCTTGACACACAGAAGCTACAAGCTGTATTTTCTACCAATCTTTATACTGTTCAAGTCAACAGGCCTCAGGCCTGCTGCCAATGTGTAGCTCTCCCAACCCAGTGCTACAGAAACACCATTTCTCATTTTTCTGAGCTCCACTCCTTGCAAAGAAAGAGTGTTGTGGGCAAGTGAAGTCATTCTGAGCAGCTGCATCAGATCAGGCTGATGTGAAACTTTTTCATGGTTTCACCCTCATGACCACAAGTTACTATTTTCACAAAATATATTCCTTCAATGTTCTGTGATATTTTTCTGACCAGCATAATTCTAACATTTCATATGCAGGGAAAAGCAAGCTAGCACAACTGTAATGACCCAAGCAAGCGCAGGCGTCCTTTTTCCTTAACATGTTAATATTGCCTAACATGCTTCAGGAGTCTTTTGATGTTTTCTTATCAATTGCACAAGTCGCCCTCTCATTCACTATCACTTGTGTGTTTTAAAAGTTATTAGAGACATTTATTTGTCTGTTTAGTTTCTCTAAGGCCAAATTTACATTTTGGGGGGGCAATCAGTTTCCATGGGGTTAATATAAATTAGGGGTTTTAAACAAGTTTCCAAAAATATCTTTTTATTCTGGGGTCATTATCTGAATACATTTCATTTTCTTTCATTTCCATATGTAAGCCCATAAAATACTTCATAATGCCAAATATTATACCAAACAGCAGTAGATGGAACATTAAAGTAATGCTTAGCACATAAGCCACTTGTTAATAGTACACAGAGAGCAGTAGATATTACAGTAATGCTTAGTTCACCAAACATTTGTTTTTATTACAGTGTAACTTCCCCATCCTTCCCAACAGAATCATTTCTTACCTACTTACTATAGATTTGCAGTGACAGGGATGGTCACTAGAGTGTTCAGTAAACTCAGGACTCCTTCAGGACTAGGAGCCTAATCATTCCCAGCTATGAAGAACTAGGTTATTACTGACACTGGTTCCCACACATTAATGTAGAAGACAACCCATTTCCCCTGTAGTGAAGACACAGTGTTGTTGTTTTTTATCTGCTCAGTACACACTAACTGAATTGCAAGAAATGTCACCTTCCTTTAAATTCATGGCACACATACAACAAGGGAATGATAAGGACCACATGTTTCAGGGATATTCTGCTGTAAGTTGGATGGTTCTGAGCATGTCAATAGGTGCATCTCTCTGGCCTGGGCTTCTAAAACACCCAGTCTTTACTCTTGAAACACAATAGCAAGCAGGCACAGTTGAGAGCCCCTCCTGGGTGAAGATATAGCCCTTCCTCAGAGTTGTTGCCTGGCAAAATATTCCTAATGGCTTTTTATATCCTCGTGGTAATAATACAGTCCCCCCATTCAGTACAAGAACTCCCACCAAGTAGAGAACCAGATGTTTTTTTTTCCCTGAGGGTTTCAGACTCTTGACAATAAGTGTGGGGAGCTCTGCAGGTGCTCCACTGTAGAGGCAGAGGTGCTACCTACTTGGGGAGATAGTATGCTCCCCCAGAGCTGATCTGAGCATGTTCCCAAATTTCCCATTTATACTCTATCAAGGAACTTGTACAACTCCTACTTTATTGGACTCTCTTTCTTATATTACCCATGACATCATGGGTAACTCCACTCTCAACATGATCTGATGCTCTTCAGGTATGGGGACTGTTTCTGCTGGAGTCAAATAGTGTGTCACTAATCAGCTGTCACATGGGCTGTCCTTAGACATATTGTCAGAGAGTGTCATAGTTCAGAAGTCTAGTAGTTGCCTTTGAAAAACCTTCTAAGGCTTCTGCCTGAGACTCAAGTCTGAGTGTGTTACTAGTGGACTTCACTAGAAGCGCTGGTTGTGTCAGGATTGTAAACTCCCAGAGTATCTGCTTGGGCTACACGCTGCTCTGGACCTCATTCGAACTCATTTTGTTCCCAGTCTATCTGTGTATCAAGGTCAATAGGATTGCCAAATATGGTATATATGTCCTCCAGAATCCAAGCAGCCCTTTCCAGCTTGGTGCCTCTTTCTTACAAATTAAGACCTGAAGGGATAACTGTTAGCTTTTTACTGTTTGTGAAATGCCTTGAGTGGCTCTAGCCCAGATTACTCCCAGAAAAAGAGCTTACTGAGCAGGGCTCTGAATTTTAGCAGATTATTTCATCATACTCCTCCTACCACAGTATAGCTTTTAAATTCCACACACTCCTCACCGCGTAGTCCCAGCTTCCTTTCTGAAAGGGGAAGTATCATGATATTCTGAATTTTAAATGTCAGTAGAGAGGACAGTAACTGATACCTGGAGAACGTGAGTAACCTTAAAGTAAGACAGTAAACATATACAGAATGAAAACACTCTGATGCAGATACACACACTGCTTGACTTATTTCTTTCTCTTTTTTTTTTTTTTTTTGAGATTCCACGTCTATGGCGGCATATAGTCACCATCGGCAGCTAAAGTCCCTGATAGTTTTTACCATGTCCAGCACAACAGAAGTTTGGGGGAGAAGTGTTTTCTTTAACTCTGCATTTCCTCACAGGCCAGACAGGAATAAGATGGAGAGAAGCAGTGTTCAATGATGACACCTTATTCCATGACTTTATAAATCAGGACTGAGATTTCCTGTTGCCCTCCTAAAAGGTGATATAGTTTAGTCTTGTGAAAATTAATAGACAGAAACCTCATTTAAAATGGAGTTAGGAGGCTAGAAAAAAAAAAAACTCTCGTGCATGTGCATGTATCAGCTCAAACTAATGACTCCACAGTGAAAGCCTACCTTGCATCTCCCGCTGAGGTCGAAAAGCTGTATCACTTCCTTTGGGAAGAAAAGGTTTCTCCTTGCCCAGTAACAGCTCAGCCAATGGGAGACTGCCATAGCTCAGCCAATGAAAAGTCTCTAGACTTCAAACTTTCAGTTTCCTCCAGTGGAACCTTTACCTAAAATAGCCCTTCCCCCTAAATCCATAAAAGAGCGTGTATGCAGTTCACTTTTAGTCCACATGTACAAATAACAGTTGTTTGCTGTTCCTGGATAAACTCATTTTGCTAGAGAAATAACTGGCTGTCTATTTAAGATGAACAAGTCTTTACTACAACAAGGTTAGGGCAATTGTAAGGGCTTCCAGGTAGCAGATCCAATCAAAACTTGGAAAAGGACAGATGTCCCCAATATTCAGCTATAAACAAGTAAGGACAAAAACTTCCATTGTACATCACACCGTTTCTAGTTATTCATTCAAGCAAAGGGGATGGCATCACTGGATCTCTCTCATTTTCTTATGTTCTTATCTAGAGTTTTACTAGGACCATGACACCCCTATTACAGTATCTCCAGACCTCACCACCACCAGCTTCCTTGTGAGCCCCTTAACATTGTCTTCTTGATAGGTGGGGATTTATAGTACATTATGTATTGATGTCCACTTACCTCAAAGAGTTTACCACCCCCAGGATATTCTCCTTTAACAAAGCACATGGCCTTGGAATTTGCACTGGAAGTAGGGCAAAATATCCTAGCCTTCAAGTCAATCCTCTTTGATTTCTATTGCCTCAGCCTACAGAGTACATTTACCAGCCTGACTCAGCACAGTTTATTATTGTTCCTTAATAGCATCATTGGATTTAAACTCATCCAGGCTGGGTTAAAGGAAGCAAATCTTATGGATTCATTCAAGGAGGCAGTTGCCAGATACAGAGAAGATTTTCCTCTTTTTGACTACTAATAATGAGCTGGTAAACCTGTTAAAATGATCCATTAAATTTCTTCCTTTTTTATTCTTTGTCATAACTGCCACCTAATAATAAGACTGTTTTATTCACATTTTTCTTATTTCTTTAGATGTGCCCCCCTTCCACTCTGCCTTTCCTTTACTATCTGTCTGTCTTATCAGTAATCTTGGAGATAAATCTATGTAACTCAGCCATGCACCCATCAGATTTTCATCAGACTCTCCTCTCCACCCCTACCCAATTCTGT
>PVKM010027817.1:0-18597 GCA_004027735.1 Carollia perspicillata
ACATATGTGTAACCTTGACTACATACCTAAGACTATGTATGTTCATCTACATAGATAGTACAGATATCTTTTATATATATACAAAAGGTATATATATATCTTTTAAACTATATATATGTAGTCTTGAAACTTTACTACTGACCTGCTATATGGCTTTTAATAAAACAATTTTCCACCTTCCCTATTCTTAGCAAGGCTACCTGTTGTGGTGGGAAATACATAAACTTTTAAGGCATGAAAAACTGGACCTAAAACAAAGGTTCACCATTCATCAGTTGTGTGATCCTAAGTAATTTACTTACATCCTTTTTCATTAAAGCCTCACCTGAGGATATGTTTATTGATTTTCAGAGAGAGAGGGAGAGAGAAACATCATTATGAGAGAGGGATGCCGATCTTTTGCCTCCCACATGCACCCTGATCGGGGATTGAACCAGCAACCCAAGTGTGTGTCCTGACCGGATCAAACCTGTAACCTTTTTGGTATCCAGGTAGACGCTACAACCACTGAGAAACCCAGCCAGGACTACTTATATCCTTCTTAACAGTGAATGGTTACCTTCCTAAACTAAGAAATAACAAAAATTATACTAACCTCATTATATGTTTGCCAGACATTGATATAAAATAAAATCACATTTTCTGTAATTCTCTAATTCTATAGCTTCCACCAGCATCTTTTCAAACTTAGGAAATGTGAATTTTCAAAAAAAAAATTGGTCCAAATAATCCTAATAATCCCACTTTTTATGTGCATTTATCATTGTAATCCACAACAAAATATTAACAAATCAAATCTGGAAAAATGTTTATGAAACATGTTTAATAAAAGACTTTTATCCAAAGTATACAAAGAATGCTTAAATCTCAGTACTAGGAAAAGAAACTCAATTTTAGAAATGTGTTAAAGATTTGAAAATATCTCACCAGGGAAGATATACTAGTATTTGCCCTTGGTAGTTAGAAACCACTGCACACATGTTAGAAGAGCTAATATTCTCATATCTGACAGGAGCAGTCTCTGGTGGGGAAGCAGGAACTCTCCTTGTTGTTTTAATTTGCTCAACATAATGTGTCTTTAAGGAAATGCAAATTAAAACAACAATGAGATAGCATTACTCATCTGTTAGCATGTTTGGTATCCAAAAACTTGACAATACCAGTTACTGGTGAAATTGAAGAGCAACAGAAACTCTCATTTATTGCTGGTGGGAATACAAAACAGTGCAGCCACTTTACAAGACCAAGTTTGGCAGCTTCTTAAATGTGAAATATAGTTTTGACTAACATACAATGGAGTAATTGTGTTCCAAGGTATTTATAAAAATGATTTTAAATTGTAGGTCCACAACATACCTGCACACAAATTTTATAGATGTATTCATAATTGCCAAAAATAACACATGAATGGGTTAACAAACCATGGTACAGCCATAAATGAAATACTATTCACTAATAGAAATAATTAGATACCAAGGTATGTGAAGACATGGATGAATCTTAAAATTCATAAAAAGAAATACATTAATTAATTAAATTAATTGGCTTACTTAAATTGATTAATTTAATTGATGATGGTTAATTTGGTTAATTGGATTACATTAATGAAAATTTAATTCATAGTGCTAAATGAAAGAAGACAGTCTGAAAGACTCCTAATATAGATTTCTCTTATATGACACTTTGGAAAGGCCCAAAGGAATGATAAACAAATCAGAAACTGGCCAGGTTTAGGGGTCAGGAGAGGAGGGTTGAATAGTGGAAGGACTGCTTGGTCAAAATTGTGATCCCCCAAACTCATACCTGATGTTTCAATCCCCATTACCTCAGAAAGTAATTATATTGAAGATAAGGCCTATAAAGAGAGGATTGAGTCAAAATAACACTGTTTGACTGAGGTCTCTAATCCAGGTGACTGGTGTCTGTATAAGAAGAGGAAGGGCCACCAGGGATGCACATGCACAGAAGAAAGACCATGTGAGGACAGAAGGGTGCAGCCATCTGCAAGCCAGGAGAAAGACCTCAGAAGAACCAAACTCGTTAACAGCTAAACCATGGGCTACTGGCTTCCAGAGCTGAAAAAATAAATTTCTGTTAATTAAACACCCAATCTGTGGCATTTTGTTATAGTGGCTCTCGAAAACAAACACAAGGAGAGGGAACTTGTAGGGCCGTGAAACTACTCTGTGTGATAATATAATGATGGATACATGACACTATGCACTCATCAAAATTCACAGAACTTCCCAACAGCTAAGAGTGAGCTTTAATATATGCAAATTCAAAAAATAGTTTAGGCAGTTGGGGGATCCTGAGATGAAGCACAAACTGTGACGAAAGAATCCAAAAGTATTACAAGCATATGAAACAACTTCTCTAAAGAGGGTTGGGGGAGAGGTGCTAACCTAAGTAAACTCTGGAGCGGAGTGGAATCTGTGAGATTAAGCCAAAAACAAATGGCAGGTAAACACAGTATTTTAGCTGATAATAAAAGTTGTTTCTCATGGGTTAAGGGTTATCAATTCTGAAACCACTTTATCTGTATACTGTAATTGAAAAGTAAGAAAATGGATGGTGGAAGGTAGGAGTTAGTTTTTAAAATTTTTAAATGTTTTCCCATTACCATTCATCCCTCCTATATTCTTTATCTCCATCCTCCTCACCCCCAATTATCACACTGTTATCCATGCCCATGAGTTCTTTGTCTCTTATTTGTTCTTTTTCTTTTTGGATCAATCCCTCTGCCCCTCAACCCTTCCTAGAGCTGTCAGCCTGCTCTGTAGCTATGAGTTTGTGTCTGTTTGCTTGTTGATTGAGTTTGTTCATGGATTGCACATATGACTGAAATCATATGGTACCTGTCTTTCTCTGACTTGCTTATTTCACTTAGCATAATGTTCCCCAGGTCCATCCAAAGAGTAAGGTTTTTTCTTTTTTATGGCTGAGTAGTATTCATTTGGAATGCAGCCCTTGTCCATCAGTAGATGAGTGGATAAAACTGCTATGATTTATTCACACAATGGGAGTCATTTTTCTTATTGGATTGGGAAGCTGCAGACTAGCAAGAGGAGGGGGATTTCATTATCCACACAGTAACAGATTAGAGGAGGAGATGTCAATGTGAACTTAGGTTGAGTGTAACATAAATGCAGATAGATACTGCAAATCGAATTGTCTCCCCCAAAAAATATATTAAAGTCCTGCTTACTATTATTTAAAATGTGACCTTATTTGCAAATAAGGTCATTACAGAGGTGATCAATTTAAAATGAGGTCATCAAGGTTGCCCCTTACTCCAATATAACGGGCGTCCTTGTAAAAGCAGGGAATTGCTGCAGAGAGGAGATGGGACACCCAGAGAGAGAAGATGGTGTGGAGACACACTGAGTGCCATATGAAGTGGGAGACTGAAGTGACACAGCTAGAAGCCAAAGAATTCCTGAGGCTGCAAGAATCTAGGAGAAAGGCATAGAAGAGTTCCTTCCCTAGAGCCTTCAGAGGAAGCATGGTGCTGATGACACTCTGATTATCTCAAGTTTCTGGCCTCCAGAATAAATAAATTTATTTGTTTTAAGTCATCTCATTGGTGGCACTTTGTTAATGCAGCCCTAGGAAACATATAAATGTATATGTAGGTATTGATTACATGTGCATATATGTGGGCTACTATGCACAGGTACTTTCTTGCTCTGCTATCTGAGAGGGCCTAAGAGTGATGACACCTGGGCAGCAAGGAGCGCTCCTGGCATTCAGATTTGGATTTGCAGGGCCAGCGAAAGCAGAGCTCCACTCTGTTCTCTGCTGGCTTGGCGAAGAGGTCTCGGCAGGAAATGTATAAAATGATCCCAGAAAGCATTGGGTAGTACCAGAAAGTATGGAACTGCTAAAGAAATCCACAAGGAGGGAGTACATCACAGGGACACAAGTGTGTGAAAGAGACCCTAATGTCCAAAACTGGAACACAGCAGTTCTAGAAAACAAACGCAAGTACAGGCAGTTTGCTGCCCTACAAGAAAATAAATAAAAGTAATACTGGATCATAACTAAAACTATAAATGATTTCATGAGTTTATAAACAACAGAATAAATAAATGAGAAAGAATAGACAGGTACCTATGCAGAATTCCAAATAATTTATGAACATACTCCATAGTCAAGGAGATGGAGCATAACTCCTAAATCCTTAAGTGTGGCTGCACATAACTTCTCAGGAAAAAAGGGGAAAAGTGTAACTTTACTATGGATAAAGCCCAGCACTACATCAGCCATGACCTTGACTGATAGCAACAATGATAAGTTCTGCTCGTAGTACGTAACCTTGATATGATGTGATGAGAACTGTACTTGACCTCTGTGACATTCTTCCCCTAAATCCGTAACCACAATCTATTTATGAGAAAAACATCAGACAAGTGTCAATAGAGGGACATTCTACAAAATATCTGACCAGTACTCCTCAAAACTGTTGAAGTCATCAAAATGAAGGAAAATCAGAGAAACTTTCACAGCCCAGGAGAACCCAAGGAGACATAATAACTAAATGTAATATGGTATCATGGATGAGATCCTGGATTGAATAAAGAATGTTAGATAAAAACTAAAGGAATCTGAGTAACATATGGACTTTAATTTATAATAATGTATCAATACTGATTTCTTAATTGTGGCAAATAAACCTGATGTAAGATGTTAATTAATAATAGGAAAAACAAGGGGTGAGGTGTATGAGAACTCTAAATAATATATTTGTAATTTCTCTATAAATATAAATGCATTATGAAATAAAAAGTTTATTACAAATCAGTGTGTGACAGTGGCCTACCATGATCAATTCAGTTATCTCAAACCTAAATATAAATACACATGTTTTGGAAAAGAATGATACCCAACTCTGCTGGTTACCAGTCACCAGACACCAGGATTCTGCCCAGTGAAAGTGAATTCATAGATAAGGAAGGAAAGTGCCAAGAATAAAAATCAGTTCACTTCCCCTTCAATTCCTTTGGCAGAGAAAAAGAAAACTGAAAGAAAATGTTTAGATCTGTTTAGTAAATTATTTAAATAAAAAATAGAAAACAAAATATTAACATATTAAATATATATATATATACAACCTGAAGAATAGTATATATTGTTACATGTTTGGTGTTCAGTAAATAAATAAATAAAATATTCAAATAAATTCAAAATTTATTGAATAAACAGTAAATTTACTTTGTGTCTTTAATTTGCTTTCTATGAAGCACTTCTATTAAGCACAGAGTATATCTGTGCAGAGGGGCATATACCTTTAGAAAGCACATTTAAAGAATCTCAGGTGGAGTTAAAGACACATCGACAGCATTGCTTGACAGATGACAATATGGGCTCTGGGGCTGACTGCCTGGGTTTGAATCCTAGCTCTACCATTTCTAGTTGTGTTACCTGTGCTAGTGACTTCACCTCTCTGGGCCTCAGTTTCTTCATCTATAAAGTAAGGATAATAAAGGTACCAACCTCCTAGGGGTGCTGTGAGACTAATTAAACAGCACATCCAAAGAATTTAAAATAACGCCTGATGTGTACTAAGTACAATATAAATATCTGGTAACATTAAGTGGATTGAAAACAACACATGTAACAGGTCTGCTGTTGAAAAACGTGTGTCTCTTGTGTCTTCCACACTTGCTGGCACAGAAAGGCTCATGGCTGGCATGCAAGCAGCCTCAACACACACCTTCATATGACAGAAAATAAGAGATGCATAGCTGTTAGGATCAAAATACCGTTATTTTTAATTAGTTTTGAATCATATATTTAGATTGTTTTGAAATTTTAAATAACTTTCTAAGAAAGAAAGAGATGATTATGTCGATGAAAATGGAACAGTTTTTAAAATGGCTGGAAAAGCACTGACCTACAATGTGCACAGTGCCTGTGCTGGGTGTGGAAGGCTACAGAGTGAGGGTTAGTCCTGAAGGCACTGAGGATTCAGAAATGGTGTGAGTACATGAGTAAATAAATTATATGTATGTATATATACGCACACACACATACACACACACATAGATGTACATGCACATATACACATGTATAAATAAATGACTTTTTAAAAACCTGAAAGTGATCAGTTATTTTAACAAAAGATCAAATACAACTGCCAAGAGAGCAATTATTGCTTAAGCCAATATCTGATGCTATTAGGCCTTCAAACTCCAGTCTCTACTTGCCAGGCTAACATGTGTGTCCCATTATGAACCAGATGAAGAGGATTTGCAGGAAGCCTGTTATCTTAGTAGAAAAAAAATATCAAGGGTTAAATCTCATGTTTCTAAAGAGAATAATTATCTCAGCAAAAATAGAAGGAAAATTATTCAGCAAAACTATGTTGTAAAGTGTTTTACCTATAACAGAAATTTAGTTCCACTACTGATGAAATTATGTTCTCTGTATCAGACAATGAAAAGATCGCTTGTAATCTACATGAGAGGTTAAAGTTCAAACATGTTACATTAGATGATAAAAAGCTGGGAAAGGAATTACTATGAGGTTATGATAAAATTGGATTGGGAATTTTTAATGCCTGGGTTGTAAAACTTACATTAAATCCTATAGAAAGGCTTGAATTTGGGGTCCCTGCATGATACAAGCAGATTGGTTGACAAACTACCAGAATAAATCCAAGTAATAAATAAGTATATTTGAGGATAATTTTTCCAAATACTGTGGCCCAGAATTCTGGACCAATGGTCAAAATCTCTAACCTAAATGTGTAACTTTAAAGACCTGATGGGCTTCTATGGTGAAGTCGATCGATCTGGCCCTCTAGCCTATGTTCTGTCTTTCCACGCGCCTCCTGTTCTGAAGGCCGAGACATGAAAACCACATCACTCAGGCTCCTGGGCAGCCAGGACTCTGTACATGAAATAATTTCTGCTAGTTAGAAGTACTCTCGGGAGACGTGGAAGGTAGAAGCGAAACAAAGGACACCTTCTGCTGCCGTCCTTGCCTGGTAGGCAGCACTGTGGAAACAGAAGGGCAGAAGGAAAGCCGGGTCAGCCGAACTTGGCCCTCCGAGGTCTAGTCATCTGTTTCGTAGGTGTGGACACGAAGTCGGGGCAGCAGAGATGCCTGTGAACGCAGCGACTCTCTGGTCCTTGGATGGCAGACTTTGCGGTTTGTTTTTAAATTCAATTATTCCAGTCGTGCCCTGTTTTTCCGAGCCTTTCAAAGATTTTCCCTTCACAGCATTCAGTGTGTTTCTGTGTAAAATATAAGAACAGCTGAATCTCAACTTTTATAGTATTAGACTTCCTATTTTATTTTAAATATTTTGAAATAGTTTGTTTTCTTATATGTATATCAATGTAAAATATACGTATTTTTATTTAAAATGATATTTACAGCCAAGAAAAATATAATTTATTAAAATTATGTGTATAGATTTTAGGTTTCTAAAACATATTTATGAGTTTATGAAATCCCTTTCGATTGAATTATAGGTCTATCTTATTCTGTACTTAATATTTTTAAGAGAATTAGATATATTAGATTTAAGATTTTAGTGTGAAATAGTTAAAGATGTTCATTAATCAAATAACTAAGTCGTATTAAAATCCAGGAATTTAGTCTGGTAAATCTATAAGCTAATTGAGCAGTAATAAAAAATAAGATGAGTATTTTAATTTAAGCAGAAAATAGATTTTTTAAAAAATAAGATTTGTAAGTTAAGCTTAACAGTTGATTTATTATAGTTATAAATTTTCACACAAGTTACCGTAAGCACACTAAAGCTTTCCTCTCCCACTACAAGGCACTAAAACCACAGCAATGGCTTCTAACTTTGGGCTTCGTGTGTTTCTTACACCAGCGACGTAACCAGTTTCCACTCTGCTAATATCTGCTATTTAGGTAGTCTACATGTACAGCAAATACCTGCCAGCAAGTTCCTAGTGCTTTAACAGATTTTGAAACTGTGCTCAAGTACATCCTAATTTGACCGTGTTTTGTTAGGTAACTTTATGACACCATGAGGTACAGATAAAAGAATGAATAGAAAGGAGGCTCGTGACAACATATAATCAATAACATAATCAGGAAAGCTATGAGAAGAAAGACTACTGCAGGTATACAAGAAGGCATGAACTCAAGAAGCGTAAGGTTAGACAGACAAGCAGCAAGAGCAGTAGCAAGCTGCATCCAGCAACACCCACAAGACCAGCATGGTTTGTATTTCTGCCCTATCCTAGAGTTGTCCACTGACACCACGGTCCCTTCTAGCTGCATAGCCCAACTCCTGGGACTTCTACAAAACATAAAATTATGGCAGTGCTAAGAAAGAAACAACAGCAAATAAATAATGTAGTAGAAGGCAGGTAAGGTATTCGATCCAAACCAAATGCAAGGGGGAGAGAGAGTGGTAAAACTAAGAGTGGGAATGGGAAGAATAAGTAGCAACACTGCCTGTCAGGCACTCCAGTGTAGGCAGGAAGGCTGGAATCGATGCCGTGGAATCCAACAGGAGATGGCACTGGCTCAGAGGAGGTAATTCTCCAATTATTGGATTTTGAGTTCATGAAATGTTTAGAGAAAGGGTGGAAAGGAACTTACCATGTATCAAGCATTTGCCTTTTAATTTTCAAAATCATGCTATGGAAAGCACGATCTCCATTCAAAACAGACCAGAAACGGCAAAATAATAATTAGATAATCTAGAATTTGAGCCAGGCTGCCACTGATTTTATGATGATTGAGCCCAAAACACTGATGATCACTCTGGCCTTAGATAAAACTGCCCTGATATCCAAGAGTCATTAGGTAATTATCCTAAGAAAATGTTAATATTAAAGTTTTGCCCACTGAGGAATATGCCTTTGTTTAAAAACAGAAGTTAAGTGAACATGTAGGAAGAAGAGACCTAAGGCTCAGCCGGGACAAGGCTGTAGAGGACAGGATTTAAGTGGGCTTAGAGTACAGGGCAGCCACATGGAAGGCAGAGAAGTGGAAAGGAAAAGAGTTGAAGTAACTTCACAGGAAAGTGTTCTTCATTACTAAAATAGCCAAGAGACTTTTAAAACCAAAATTATCTTTGATTTTGAAACTATGTTGTTGCTGCCATGTTCTTTCATTCTCCTAAACCTTTATCACATCCATCTTCTCAAATGCCTTTCTATGAGTGGTTTGTTTGGCAAAATTTAAGAAAAGGTATTGAGTTTCACATTGAAATCAAAATGATATGAACCAAAGACCACACAACGAAGGTAGGAAAGCAAACTTTAAAAACAACAAAACAGTAACCAAACTAGAGGACAAAGAGAAAGCATATGACTGGTAGAAAGTCACAAAAATATCAGTAAAAGACATTATAACCTTCAAAGTGGAGAAAGTGGATTTTGAGAATTAGAGAGATACTGACAACAAGGTAGCCCAAGGAATGTGAGAGAATTATTTATGAATAAGCATCATTAAGGAGGAGGCAAATACTAAATTTAGGGTTACTGTATAGTAGTAACCCTCAAGGTCACTTTTAGAATCAGAATTATTTCACTGCCACCCAATAACATGTGCTGTTGAGTTTCTTCACCACGTGCATATTGCTATCACTCCTAAGCAGGTGTAGGAATGGCCTAGAGAATAAGCAAATGAAATGTGTTCCTCATGTAGCCTATCTCAAATTAAACTGTTGTTACTATGGAGATGTTGCTACAGAAATGAAAAAGTGCTTCTTGACAGTAATAAAAGTATTGGCTTTTAATTTAAGTGTGTGATGATACTAAAGTACTAAGGCATCCTTCAAGTAATTCTTTCAAATAATTCTTTTAAACCTTTCATTAGTTCTTTTCCAGTGATGGCACACCTTTGGAGTGATTAAAACCTTAGCTTTACTTGTCAAGCCTAGACAAGCAGTGTATCCTCTTAAAAGGGAGTCGAAGCATCATGTAGAGACAGGAATGCCACCAGAGATCTGGTGTTTGAAAGTGAGTCTGTCATGAATTCTAAGTGTGGCTCAAATAAAATCATTCTCTGCCTGTGTCAAACCAGGGCTCAGATAGCAAGAATACTTAACTTTGTTCAATGGGGCTTAATGTTTTGTCAGGCATTTATCTTCGCATTGAAAATACACTGTCAACCAGAGTTAAACTTCCGCTAAAATGAATTATAGGCCTCCAGGGGAAAAGCTCCTCTTTCCCCAACCATAAACTATCCACAGGGACCAAAGCAACTGTTTTCCTCTCTTATTTTAACTAATGGAAACTCTCTTCAGAAATCCTCAGTATGAGTAAGTATGTAATAGATTCGTTTTTCCAGGTTTATTTTTAAAGGATATGTTTATAACTTATGTGTAATACTTAATGATTACAACAAGAAGTATAGTAAACTCCCATTAATTAGCAATGCAAATAACCAATAAACTCAAGGTAACTTGTGTTTTAGACAAATTTTTAATGGTCTAAAAACAAGTCAACCTGACATTTTAAAAATTTAACACAATAGAAGGACTATAAATAAGCTCCAAGCCTGAGATATTTATTTAACAAAAACATAAAAGACTACAGGGACAGAGAGGTCACTAAGGCATAGAAAACTACGTTACAAGGGTAAAGGAAAGGGGGTCTGAATTTATTATTTGAAAAATATATATATCTGTGCAACTGGAAAAGTAACAGAAGAAACTAGCTCAGGAAGGGACATAGGCATGATTGTCAATCTAATCAGAGCTCTGCGGGGGTCAGGGCCAGTTCAGGGGCACTGTGACTGATGGAATCGCCCTCCCATGGATCTCAGGAAATTGTGGTGGGCATGTTGACCTCAGACATGCAGAAAAGTTGGCTCATGGTAGGTGCTGAATGGATTCAGTACATGAATCTTGAGCTTTTTATGAAAATGACTGCATATGTAGGGTTCACCCATAGATGTGGATGACAGAATTGGGTACTAAACTTTTATCCCAGGTTGACTTTGGTTTAAAATTCCAGTTCTTCATTTTTAACCATGTGAACTCTGTGACATTCAGCCAGTCACTTGACTTAAATAACCTTACTTTCCTCGGGTGGAAAACAATAGGATGAGCTATAAAGGTCTGCTGGGAGGACTAATTAGGGTGATGCATGAAAAACATAGAGCAAAGTGTTTCACAAATAGTCAGCTCTCAAACAATAGTGAAAATGTACTGGTGATTTCAATCAAAGGGAATTTTTAATTATTTTGTATTGAAATTATTTTAGACTTATGGAAGACTGAAAAATAAAGTACAGTGAAGTTCCCGTATACCTGAGGTTCCAGAATTTTTCTGTAAAGGGTCAGATAGTAAATATGTTAAGTTTGTGGACAAGATGGCCTCTCATGGCTCTGTACCATGGTCAGAACGTAGTTACTTTTTTTGCCATTCTGATACATGTGCAGTGCTATCACTTGTTTTAATTTGCAATTCCTTAATAAAACATGATGAACATCTTCTTATATGTTTATTTGCCATTTGTATGGTATACCATTTCCCATATCTTCTTTGCTGAATTATCTCTTCAGATTTGTTGCGCATTTATTTAATCTTTTGTACTAAATTTTAAGTTATTTATTCCAAAAAACAACTCCTTTATTGGATATTACTTCAAATATTTTTTCTCAATCTGTGGTTTGTCTTTTCATTTTGTTAAACATTGTCTTTTGTGAGATAAAAATTTAATTTTAATAAAGTACAGTACTTATCAAATTTTTATTATAGATCATGTTTCTGGTATTGTACCTAGAATTCATTGCCAAAGCAAGTTGACTCCGATTTTCTCTTTTGTATTCTTCTAAAAGTTGTATAGCTTTGCATAGTGTATTCAAGATTATGATCCATTTTTAAATTCATTTTAAATAAGATTTGAGATGATTGTTGAGATTTATTTTTTGTTTAATGCATATGGTTGTCCAAATATTCGAGAAGACTATCCTTTCTCCATTGATTTGCCTTTACCTTATGCAGATTGGGTTGATTAATGTAGTGTTCTGTATCTGGGTGGCTCTACTGCTGTGTTCTCCATTTGGTTTTACTGTTCTGTATACCTCTCCTTTCACTGATACCCAAAGCGAATCATTCCTGCATCTGTATAGTAAGTCTTGAAATCAGATAGCACATCTAAACTTTTCTATCCATTTTCCAAATTGGTCTGGTTATCCTAGTTTCTTTGCTTTTCCATATATAAATTATATAATCATCTTATTGATGGCTAAAAATATAAGCTTGTTGGGGTTTTAGCTGGGATGACGTTAACTTTGTACATCAAGTTGGTGGTAATTGACATCATAACAATACAAAGTCCTCTAATTGATGCACATGGCATATCTCTTCTCTTAGATATTCTTTGACTCATTTTATCAGCTTTGTAGTTTTTAGCATTCAGAACCTGCACATTTTTGTTTAATTTTCACCTGTTTAATTTTTCAGAAATTATGAATGGTATTTTTAAATTTCAAATTCTAAGCATTCATTGTTATGATGTAGAAATGATTGTTTTTGCGTATTGTTCATTTATGCAAAACAAGCTTGCTAAACTCACTTATTTAGGAACTCTTAGAGTGTCCCTGGAATTTTCTAAGTAGGCAATTCTATTGTCTGCATATACAGATCATATTATTTTGACCCATCTAATCTAATGTCTTTTATCTCTCATTCTTGTCTTACCATACTGGTTAGGATTCCAGTATATTTTTAAATAAGACTGGTGAGAGATAATAGCCTTGTTTTTTCACAATCTTAAAAAAAACTCATTCAGACTCTCAACATTGAATACAAGCTTTGCTATAAGTTTTCTGCAGATGTCCTTTACCACATAAAGAAGTTTCCTTTATTCCTAGTTTGCTGAGTGCTTTTTGTTTGTTTGGTAGCATAATGTGAAATTAAATTTTGTTGAATATTTTTCTGCAACTACTGATTTGATTATGTGTTTTTCTATATTGTCTTTTAATGCAGTGAGTGAATTACATTGACTTTTCAAAATTTTTATTCCTTGGATGAATCCCATTGGATTGTTATAAACTGTTCTTATTTTATATATTTTGCAGGATTTTATTTACATATATACAACCTGTAAGTCTCTGTTCATGAGGGATATTGGTTTATAGTTTTATCTTTGTGTAATGTCTGTCTCAGGTTTAGGTATTAGTGCAATGCTGGCCTTCTAGAATGAGTATATAAGTGTGCCTTCCTCTCTATTTTCAGGAAGAGATTACGTGGGATTGGTATTATTTCCTTCTTAAATGTTCAGTAGTATTTGCCAATGAAATATCTGAGCCTAAAATTTTATTTTTTTGAACCATGGCTTTAACCATGGTTTAATTCTTTGTAGAACTATTGGGGTTTTCTATTTCTTCCCCAGCTGCAAAGGGTTTTCACCAGTCCTCAATACAACACTTTTTGTTGCCCTTCCCTGTGCATATCTAGGCCTTTTTTCCACAAGGGAGAGAGAAAAAGTGGATCTGGGGAGAGTTTTGGCAGTGACTGCTGTCCTTTTGCCCAGGAAGAACCACAGAGGACTCTTTTCAGGGTTTGCCATAATCTTCTCTGTGAGCATTTGTTGGCTTTCATGGAGAAAAAGCTTATAAGGTGGTATAAACCCCCTATCTCTGTGGCCCTTAAAGGCTTCACACTAGCCTATATTTGGCCTTTAGCAATTGATTTAACAATTTCCTAGCCACAACTTCTTATTGGCTGATATCTGGCCAAGTATCCAAAACCAGGGTCCTGTTTTGCCCTTCTGGTACACATTTCTCCCCATTTTTAGAGTTAGTTGTTTGCTCTGAAAATTCCTTACTTGGCAGTTTGTCTAGATTTTTTCTTGTTGTAAAGGTAAGAGCAACTGTCCTTTTCAGTTCTACCTTGGAGCTCTAGATGACATTTTGCAAGATCCTGCCCTGGCTGGTGTGGCTCAGTGAATTGAGTGCTGGCCTGCGAAGCAAGGAGTCAGTGGTTCAGTTCCTAATCAGGGCATATGCCTGGGTTGTGGGCCAGGTCCCCAGTGAGGGGCATGCAAGAGGCAACCACACTTTCATGTTTTACTCTCTCTCTTTCTCTCTCTTTCCCCCTCTCTAAAAATAAATGAATAAATAAATAAATCCTTAAAAAATAAAATAAGACAAAAGATCCTTTACATACACTCAAGGTTATCGCTAAAATTAGACTGCCATTACTCAGCTCAAAGATCATCATTATTGGCAGTGATGCCTTATGTATGAAAATAGGTAAGGCCTTATGTTACCAACACATAGATTGGCAACAACTATGATATATGTGCACAGGATTTTTAAAAATCACTCAAAATCTAATCACAAACACTGTAACACACGTTGTGCAAATGTGAATGGTCAGCTGTTCTAATGCTAAATTATGATTTTCAAAAATAAGAATCAACAACACAAGGAATAAATTTCATTAGACTAACATCAACAGTCTATAATAGAAAGAAAAACTATAGCATGGTATTTACAACAGCATCACCATGCAAGCTGACAAGAAGAAAAATCCAGAGTGTGGGCATGGCATTCAGGGAAAAAAATGATAAGAAGCCCCAGCAGAATGCAAAGGCAGTTCAAATAGCAACCTGCAAATCCCCTTCAAGGCACAGCCAAGAGAAGAATCTCACTCTAATTATCACTTTCACAGAAAATCTGAATGCTCTTATGTTTATGAAGTGATCCCAATAGTAGTTTTGTCTTAGTGTTGTATAGGCCAATGCACACTATTACAACAATATTTACAGATAGAAAATACTGCATACATCTAACAGAAAAATCATGATTATGTTATATCAACATGAGCACTTTCACAGAGCATGGATATCATTAATTTGCACTCAGCATTTTTATGGGTGTAGATTTGCAAGTGTGAGACAGAAATGAGAGATAAATATTGCTCTACATAATCATGAGAGGGGAGTCAGCAGAAGTGATAGGAAGGTCAGAAGGAGAGCAAGGAGTTGGCAGGAGGTCAGGGTGCTATACGGGAATAGACTTCTGGTGGGAAAGGAGCTTATTTTGAGTTATTGTGAGGTGAGCAAGCTGATTATTTAGTAAAAAATTTAGTGAAAAAGCTGTTTCACGTAACTTTCTTTGAAGTATAATTCCACAGTAGAAGCTGTTTCTACGTTTGGATCAAGCCACAGGGCATAGATGAAGGATTTTGTCCGGAAGCAAGAATTAGTCAAAAGAGACGAGAATGAAAGTCCCTTCATTTCTTTCCCCCCTCACTCCATGCCACAGACATCAGCAAAGACTTGAAAGGGCTTTTAGATTCACACTGTTCAGGAAATGACACAATCTCCATGTCTCCTGTGTTTGTCAGCGGCTGTCTACCTTTGTGTTAATTCTTTCTAACAATTTAAGTCTCACCACCCACTTGTTCACAGAGTATGCATATCACTTCTTTGGGAAATCAGCAGACTATAGTTGGTATTTGTATTTAGAATTACCCAAATGAAAAACAGAACCTGCTTCCACTTTTATCCATGCACCCCCAGAACGCATGATGACTCTACAAAACAAAATGATTCATGAGAACTCATCGGTCTACTCATGCTGCTGGCTGACATTGTTTACAGCACATTGTACCTTGTAAGGTTTTTGCTAAACATAACTTAGAGAAAGGGGCAGTACTGTGTTCAGAGAACTCAGGTCTTCTGACTCCAAACCCAAAGTGCTATCCATCAACTCCACCTGCCTCCTCCACACCTTATCACCTCACCTGCTGCCCACTTACCAGCACACAGAATCCTCAGACTTGAGTATTGGTATATTTTCAAACTTCTCATTAGTTGTATAGAAAAAAATAAGTTTCTTGCGAAAGAAAGAACCCTTTTCCTTAAGCACCAAGTGTTTAGCTAATTGTCTAAACCCTGAAAGTAGGGACTTTGAACCCTGTTCGTTGTATTACTGACATAGTAATCTGTACAAGGTCAGGATTAGTACTTACTCGCCACTCTGGCAGATGCCACTTTCATAACAGCCAAAGACACGTATTCCATACTTAAATACTTATGGATACAGAGAGATAATTAACTTTCTATTAAGTATTAAATTTCACACTTACTCTAATTATATATAAAGTAGAGGACTGTGTTAGCAATTCCCTAGAATTATTTCAGAACAAAACAAAATATATTAAAACCATGTAATAACATTTTAATGTTATCTCTCCATGGTGGTTTACCTGAATTTTCACTTCATAAATCTTTCTGTGGTATTTTTCAGTTTTTTTCCAGAATGTATAAACTTAACCTGTAAACTAAATAAGAAAAGTTGGTTGTTCCACAATTAAGTTCTTTGTGGTAGATATTGATATTCTATAGTTAGAAGAGTTTTTCCTCCAATTTAGCTTAACTGTTCTAAATTTTAAAAATGAAATCCTATTTTAAAAATAGCCAAGGACCTATGAAAATGTAGAGAGGAATACCATCTCAGATAAACCAGAAAGGTAGCAACCTGCAAACACAAGTCTGTATTTTAAAACAGGATCTTTAAATAGGCTAAAATCATTACTTTAGAAAGAGATCAGCTAGTCAAATTGCTTCATTTTACAAGTGAGAAAAATAGCATTGGGAGGCAAAATTAGTTTACCAAAATCCTGGAATGACTGAGATGGCCAGAAACAGAACTTTGATCTTCCCTCCCTCAGTCCAGTCCATGATTTTTACCTTACTACAGACATATAGCCTATATATTTACTACGAAATTACCTGTGGTTTTTCATAAAGTATTAATGATGGAATGTACAACATGATGACTATAGCTAGCACTGATGTATGATACATAGGAAAACTGTTAAGAGTATAAATCCTGAGTTCTCTTCACAAAGATAATTTGGGGGGTTTCTTTCTTTCCTTTTTATTGTAGCTATATGAGCAGATAGATGTGAGCTAGACCTATTATGGTAATCATCATAATATATGTAAACCAATCATCAGACTGTACTCCTTAAACTTATGTAGTGATGTATGTCAATTATTTCTCAAGAAAACTGGAGAAAACTATCCTAAACATTAAAAAAAATAAGGACAAAGAGGTAAATTATGAAACATTGATAAACTGCTATACAACAATTTTAAGTATTAAAAATAATGACAGTTTAGCATACCATTTTAGGTAAAAACACAGAATAGAAAATATAATCTATGTTCAGAATATGCATGCATATATGCACATATATATTCACATTTTTTAAGCAACAGAGGGAAACATGATAGATTAAAAGTAGTGTTGAATTAGTATGAAATACAGAGAGAGAAATTTGTTTGTTGTTCCCTTTATTGTTGTTACAGTATTCATGTGAGAAATACAGGGTTTTTAGAAGAGAGGACATCATATTGAATATGCTTATATATAACTCCTGCTTTCTTCAGGTAAGCAATTTTATCTGTTGAGATATCCCACCTCTTTATTATTAAAAGAAATGTTAAAACCATGTATTTTTTTTTCCTCCAGACTTCATTGTTTTTACCAAATATAGAAACTCACTCTAAATAATCACAATTTCTTAGAAGTAGGTTAGTGATAGTGAGATATACTATCCTAATTAGGCATCAACAGTAAGAATGACAAAAGTAAAATAACTTGTTCTAATGTGAATTTGAGCATGCCGTGGTATTACCAATTAACCTTTATGAGTTATGAATGCAACAGATTTCCTAATGTTTTACTAATTTATTTTTTGAGGTTCTGTTATTTGCACTTGTCAATGTATAAATTCTAGGTGGTTCACATTCTTTTTACCCCATGCTTAATATTATTGAATTTTTCATCTGAGTCATTTTGGTGGGTCTGTAGCATCATAACACTGTGGTCCAAGGTGGTTCAATTTTAGGTACTTTGTTGGTAATATCGATTTAATCTCTAATAAAATTACATGGGAAGGGAGGTGCTAACAAATGCCCTGAGCATTAGAATTTGATGAGTCAGACTGCAGAATTCGAGCTCTTGACCTTTGTGGTAGAACTGCCTCTACAAATAGCACATCAGTTCTCTTCTTGGTGATCTGCAGATTACCTCACACTAGCCCGGTTGTTTTAGTGAAGGAGATGAAAATCAATTCCCTTTGGCTCAAAATATTAATCAAACTGATGTTGCATATTCCCCCTTTAACCTATGACATTCATTAAGCTGTCTTTTAAGCACTGAGAAATTAGCATGAAGCTGAAATATCAGTTAACATGATGGATGAAACAAAGAGAAATTCTAGAGCTGTCATCCAACTCTAATTATACACAATTTAAAGTTTTATATAATAACAGCATAATGAATGCCTCCCTTAACACTCCTATAAGTACATTTGTGGTAAGGCTCAAAGTTTAACCAGAATACTCGTTTACTCTTTCGGCTATTCTCTATAGAATCAGTCACAAGGTTGTAAATAATTTTCTCAGTAACAATGTACAAAAGTGAAGTCGATTGTGTTTTCTTGCTGATTTCTCTCTGTTCATTAAATAAAATATAAGCTTAAAAATTCAAAATTTTATCACAAATGTCCTTATATTGGATGAATACATTTTTTTAATCTTTGAGTATCTTCTACTAACTTTTGGGGTTTTTTTTCTGCCACTTAAATAAGTGTACCATGCCAGATAGTAGTTGGAGTCTAACGAACGT
>PVKM010027818.1:0-18582 GCA_004027735.1 Carollia perspicillata
TTCTCCTCCTCCTGCTTCCCCGCTGGTCATTGTCAGTTTGTTCCTTGTTTCCATGATTCTGGTTCTACTTCACTCATTTGTTTGTTTTGTTCAGTTTGTTCCTCTTATAGGTGAGATCATATGGTATTTGTCACCTCCTGGCTTATTTCACTTAGCATGATATCCTCTTGTTCCATTCATACTGTCATGAAGCATAGGAGTTTTCTTTCTTTCTTTCTGCTGTGTAGTATTCCATTGTGTAACTGTACCACATTTTTTTGATCCATTCATTTACTGATGGGAACTTTGGCCTGTTTCCAGCACTTTGCTGTTATAAATAATGCTGCTATGGACATAGGGGTGCATAGATTCTTTTGAATTGGTGTTTCAAGATACTTAGGGTATAATCCCAGCAGTGGAAATTCAAGGTCAAAAGGCAGTTCTATCTTCAGTTTTTTGAGGAAATTACATACTGCTTTCCACAGTGGCTGTACCAATCCATGTTCCCACCTACAGTGCACTAGGGTTCCCTTGTCTCCACATCATCACCAGCACTTGTTGTTTGTTGATTTGTTAATGATAGCCCTTCTGACTGGTGTGAGGGGGTATCTCATTGTGGTTTTAATTTGCATCTCTCTAATGGCTGGTGGTGTTGAATACTCTTTCATATGTCTATGGGCTCTCTGTATGTCCTTCTTGGAGAAGTCTATTCAGGCCCTTTGCCCATTTTTTTAATTGTATTGTTTGTCTTCCTGGTGTTGAGTCATATAAGTTTTTTATATATTTTGGAGATCAAACCCTTGTCCGTGTATAGTTGGCAAATATGTTTCCCATTACAGTTGGTTCTCTTTTCATTTTGGTGATAGTTTCTTTAGGCAAGCAGATGATTTTTTAATGTGATATAGTCCCATTTGTTTATTTTTGCCTTTATTTCCCTTGCTCTAGGAGATATATCAGCACAAATATTTGTGCATGATATTTGCCATTTTACTGCCTATGTTTTCTTCTAGGAGTTTTATGGCATCATGACTTATATTTAGGTCTCTTGTCTGTCTTGAGATAATTCTTGTGCATGGCATAAGTTGGTGGTCTGGTTTCTTTTTTCTTTTTTTGCATATACCTGTCCAGATCTCCTAACATCATTTATTGAAGGGGCTATTTTTACTCCATTCTATGATCCTGACCCCTTTGTCGAATATTAATTGACCATAGAGACATGGATTTATTTCTGGGCTCTCTGTTCTGTTCCTTTGATCTATATGTCTGTTCTTATGCCAGTACCAGACTGTTTTAATTACATGGCTTTGTAGTGCAATTTGATATTAGCTATTGTGATCCCTCCACTTTGTTCTTCTTTCTCAAGATTGCTGAGTCTACTTGGGGTTGTTTTTGGTTCTATAAGAATTTTTGAAATATTTGTCCTAGATCTGTGAAATATGCTTTTGGCATTTTAATAGGGATTACATTGAATCTATAGATTGTTTTGGATAGTATGGACATTTTAATGATGTTAATTCTTCTAATCCATGCACATGACATATGCTTTCATTTATTTCTATCTTCCTTAATTCCTGTCTTCTGTGTTCTGAGACAGGACACTTTTCTATGTACACTATTTTCTATGTACACTATTCACTCCACTTTTTTGGTGGAGACTGTAGGGTTTTCTATGTACACTATCATGTTATCTGCAAACAATGACAGTTTTACTTCCTCCTTTCCAATTTGGATGCCTTTTATTTCTTTTTCTTGTCTGATCATTGTGGCTAGAAGTTCCAATATTATGTTGAATAAATGTGGTCAAAGTGGATACCTTTGTCTTTTTCCTGACCTTAAGGGGGAAATTTTTTAGCTTGTGCCTGTTGAGTATGATGTTGATTGCATGATGTTGATTGCAGGTATTTTGTATATGGCCTTTATTATGTTGAAGTATGCTCCCTCTATTCCCACTTTGCTAAGTGTTTTTATCACAAATGGGTTCTGGACTTTATCAAATGCTTTTTCAGCATCTATCAATATGCTCATGTGATTTTTGTCTTTTATTTTGTTTATGTGATGTATTACATTTGTTGTTCTCTGAATATTGTACAGTCCTTGCAATCCTGGGATGAATTCCACTTGATCATGGTGTATGATCTTTTTAATGTATTGCTAGATCCAGTTTGCCCATATTTTGTTGAGTATTTTAGTATGTGTGTTCATCAGAGATATTGGCCTGTAGTTCTTTCTTTGTTGTGTCTTTACCTGGTTTTGGAATTAGGATAATACTGGCCTCATTAAAAGAGTTTATGGGAAAGGTTTACAGGAACAAGTATAAAGGACACATGGACAAAAACTAAGTGGGGTGGATATGGGAGGGAGGTGGGGAGCACTGGGGGGGTTGGGCTGGGATGGGAGTAAAAGACAGAAAACTGTACTTGAACTACAATTAAAATTTAAAATATTTAAAAAACTTAAAAATAGTAAAAAAAGAGAACTCTTTATCTTACCTTTTGCAAAAATTAGTTTGATGAAGTTTTTGTTCAATTATTATTTTTAAAAATTAAAGTGGGTTCTCTGGTTCATTTGAATAAAAACAAAGAGTTTGGGAGTCTTCCTTCTTTTTGAATTTTTTTGAATAGTCTGAGAAGGATAGAAGTTATTTCTTTATATGTTTGGTAAAGTTTGCTTGTGAAGCCATCCAGTCCAGGGGTTTTGTATGCCTAGAATTTTTTTTCTTATTTCTTCAATTTCACTAGTTGTTATCAGTCTACTCAGGCTTTCTGCTTCTTGACTCAGTTTTAGAAGACTGTATGTTTCTAGAATTTTGTCCATTTCACCCAGGTTGTCCAATTTTTGGCATGTAGTTGTTCAGGTAACTTATTACAATTCTTGGTATCTCTATGGTATTGGTTGTAACTTCTCCTCTTTTCACTTTTGATTTTATTTATTTGAGTTCTCTCCCATTTTTTCTTAACTGAGTCTGGTTAAAGGATTGTCATTTTTATTCTTCTTTTCAGAGAATGAGTTCCTGGACTTACTGATCCTTTGAATTGTTTTTTAGTCTCTATGCTATTTAATTCTGCTCTGATTTTGATTAGTTCCTTCCTTCTACTCACTCAGGGCTTTGTTTGTTGTTGTTCCTCCAGTTCTTGTAGATGTAGGGTTAGGTTGTTTATTTGAGATTTTTCTAGTTTTTTAGGTAGGCCTTTATAGCTATGAACTTCCTTCTCAGGATCGCCTTCTCTGTGTATCATAGGTTTTGGGCTGTTGTGTGTTAATTTTCATTTGTTTCCAGATACTTTTTGATTTCTTTCTTGATCTCATTGTTAACCCATTCATTATTTAAAGCATATGATTCAGTCTCTATGTATTTTAATGTTCTTGAGTTTTTTCCTCAAAAAGAATACAATATCTGAAATGAAGAATACATCAGAAGTGCATGATTCATAGAAGGTATAATATTCATATCATAGGTTCTTCCCTCCACTTGACTGTCTGAGAGTCACACCACACACCACATTTTGTATGCTGTTTTATGGATACTGCCAGATCAAAACCAAGCAGCCTAGGAACAAAATCCACACTTGCAGTAATAACCCCTACTCACAACCACACTTTCAACAGCAAGTGAGCAAATATTAAAGGTGTAAAGAGATTAAGATTATTATAAGAAAGGAAAAATGAATATGAGATGACTAACTGAACAAAGAATGATTTTGAGAAGAGAGAGAAATAATAAGAGTAGGGAATGGAAACAAGGCAAATAAAGAAAGGAAAATTGAGTTTACACTGTAATTTTTAAAAGTTGGTGGCAAGCCAGATGGAATAAAAAAAAGGAAGAGTTTAGTATGATGTTTGTAAAAATGTTTTTAACAATAGTGAAATAATTAGAAACCAAACTGGAGAAAAAGATCCACCACAGCGATATCAACAACAAATGAACAAAGATTAATACCAGTGGAATGGGAATAGAAGGAAAACAGAAAGGAAAAAGAGCTTATGAGATGTCTAGGTGAAAGAAAAGTGATTTTGAGAGGATAGAGGGAAAAGGAATATTCAGACTGAGGAACGAAAACCAGGCTAAGACAGGGAAAAATAAAATTTAAAATGAAAAAAAAGGCAAGAGGAAGGCAAAATGGAGTAGAAGAGTGGAATGGTAAAATTGGAGATTTGAAATATAAAAATAGTAAAGATATAGGAATAAAACTGAAGAAATGCAATTACCACCACCATGTCAACAGCCAATGAGTGGAGCTTGATAAAGATAGAAAGAGAATAAGGATCTTTTAAGAAAAGAAAAAGAATGTGAATGACTAAAAACAAGAAAAATGGTTTTGAGAAGCTAGAGGAGGGACATATAAGAAAAGGGAGGGGTGAAATATGAGATTTGAAATAAATTAATAAAAAAAACTAGTGAAATAATTGGCACAAACTGGAACGAAAAGAAATGAATGTTAAAAAGCTATGCAGGAGAGCCCTGGCTGGTTCAGCTCAGTGGACTGAGTACTGGCCTGTTTACCGAAGGGCCACTGGCTCAATTCCCAGTCAGGGCACATGCCTGGATTGCAGGCCAGGTCCCCAGTGGGGGGCACGTGAGAGGCAATCACACATTGATATTTTTCTTCCTCTCTTTCTCCCTCTCTTCCCTTCTCTCTAAACACACACACACACACACACACATACACACACTGAAGATCGTGGTGGAATTCATCTCAGTAGAATCCAGTGTTTACCACTGTCTTCTCTTTCTGGATCAATCACTAGTAATGTCAGATGGTGTCCTAGTCTGGCCCTAGGACTCGTCCCCAAAAAGCACGAAGTCTCTCTCAGTCAGGGCTGGACTGGTCACAGCTTGCCTGAGCCTATGACAGTTTTAAATAAAGTTTCTATTTGGAGCTATCCCAGATGGTGATGGGAAGAGTCTCATAAAGACAGTACTACATGAGGCAGTGGCAGGGTGCTTGTGCTGCTCCCGCTAGTGATTCTCAGCCTTGGGCAGGCCTGCTCCGGCCACACTGTTTCCACAGCCAGTACCACCTTGGTCATCATCTCTCTGCCCCCAGAACTTGTGGCTTCTCGGTGGAACTGCAGCCTCCTCAGCCAGATTTCTGTTCCATTTGTGATTCCCATGAAACCTGGGGTCAGGGAGACGACAGCTCCTTCCCCAGTAAGTACCACAGTTCCCGTATCCTAGCTCCTGGCAGCAGTGGGATGTGGGGCCCTGCTGAGGTGGAGGGCACAGGGGCATGACTGGGTGCTGAGGTGCTGGCACTCTAGCGACTTCTTTCTAGGGAGGATATTTCAAATTCCACAAAATGGTCCCTGCCCCAAATCTGTGTAGCCAGAGTTCTGGGTTGGGCAGTGGTGGTAGCAGCTGCCCCACTGGGAGAGCTGGGCAGCTGCTCCTGAGTGACCTGCAAGTGGGCAGGCTCTTGCCCACTAATGCACATGCCCCACACACTTGTCCACATACACACTCACACACGCTCTCATTCACGCTCAGCTGGATTTTCTAGTTGATTGCTCTATGGTTTGACTGCAAGACCAGTCCAGGGCTGGGAGCAAGTGGATAGAACTTCCAGCCATCTTGGATCCTCCTGAGTTGGGCTTTTCTGATGCCTTCCTAATCCCTGTAATGGAACACTCTCAACAAGATCCCTCACAGAGCTTCCAAAGGATGGTAAAAAATGCTGTGAGATACTTACACCACAAAAGTATAATGAACTGTACTCTAAATTAATTTTCTTCTTTTCATAATTCTACTACTGATATAAAGGATCAATCACAAATATTTTTAGACCAGTCTCAAAGTGAAGGGGTCACTTTCAATCTAATCTAAATGTCCATATAAATAAAGGGAAAAAGCTGCAATTACAAATCTTGATTAGAGGTGTAAGTAAAATTATTCTTCACTTATTTCGTCAGTGGATCTTTATCCTTATTCAAATCTGTGATGAAAGAAGTTACCAAATTATTTTTCTCACTGAAGCATTCACAGATTCCTGGGGAGAAATTATCTCAATACAGATTTTCTATGAAAGAAGCTCCACCATCTTTGCTCCTGACCCTGAATTTTAGATGTTTTATAAAATCTATCAGTTTATGAATCCTTTGTTGATAAACCATTTCCAACATTTAAGGGAGCCAGAGACTGAAAGCTGAAACAAAATAAAAAAATATATATGAATTTGTATATGTGACAGGTGGCCCAGAAACTGACCTACTGTTGTTAACTTAGTTCAGCAGGGCTGGTCTGTCCCCTGATTTTTTTTCAAATTTGTTTTGCCAGGGGATTGGTTAGGAGAAGGACCTAAAATTAGGACAAAGTTTTATGTCTTGAAAACAGATACTTTTAGTGGTGACAATACTACAGTCACCTTTCTTTGCTCTGTTATATTCTAAGTGATAGGGATGTTATGGGGGTGGGAGGGATTCTTTTTTTTACCCATTTAGAGATGCTCAAAAAGTCTTCGTGACCCTAAAAAATGCAATAACTTGCCTTTCTGGAACTATTTTTGGTTTAATCTATTTCAATACTAGATAGCTGCATCTAGATATCTCAGTCAGACTCCCAAACAGATGTTTACTTTATATCCATTTTGCCTGTTTACAGCAATGAAACTAAACATGTAAGTGCTATATATCTTATTCACATGGTACTGAGTATCAGCATTTCAGAAAATAATTTCAGACTAAACTGTACTTTGCATTACCTGGAAGCCAGAGATATAGGAATGTACACACACCTGCACATACATACTCACATATACATGCCTACATGATAGTTTTAGCCACCATAGGAAGATAGCTATTTGTGAGGGCAGAGACATGAAAGCCAAGTTATCATGTGATTAAAGTAGTTAAGTAAAAATAGACAGGGACGCCCTGGCTGGCATGGCTCAGTGAATTGAGCACCAGCCTGAGAACCAAAGGGTGTTCCAGTTCAATTTCTGGTCAGGGCACATGCCTGGGTTGCAGGCCAGGTCCCCAGTAGGGGGCGCACAAGAGGCAACCACACATTGATGTTTCCCTCTCTCTTTTTCTTCCTCCCTTCCCCTCGCTCTAAAAATAAATAAATAAAAATCTTTAAAAAATAAATAAAAATAGACAGGGGAAATGGAAATTAAATCACAGGAGTAAGTTCTTGGAAGCTGTTTTTACCTCACACTTAAAAGCACATACATCCTGACTTCTTGAGATGTCACTGTAGGCCTGAAGAATAAATGTTTCTTGGCAGTTGCTTTATATTTTCCCTTAGATGAATTGATTTTAATAGTTAAAGCAGTAGAGTGCAGCCGAGATATAGAGAAAGTGACAGGTGCCAGTTTTGTTATTAAATCCCCACCTCAAAGCCTCTGAATTTCAAATGAGGCCCCTTATTGGCTGTATGTGTGAGGGGTCAGGAGATGGAAAAGCATGACCGGAGCAGAATGGGTTTCACTTCACTGAGCCACTCCAAAGTCTTCATTAAACATGGACATAACATTTGCACTTGTTTTGTTTGTTCTAGACAGTTTGGATAATTACCCTCTGAAATGGTGTGCACCCATGTAGATTTGTGTATTTATCAAGGGGAGGGGGCTTCAGGCACAGGGATGAGGAGTATGAAGGTTCATTGCACTATTTATTTTAATCCATCAGTGATGATTGCATTTTCAACCTCCATATAGAATCTCATCATTTGCTCCTTAAAATTGCTAGTTCAGGTCATTCAATTGAAATTTCATTTGATTTTAAGGGTAGCTTTTCATGATTCTCATTCTTTCTTCTCCTCCCCCTCCCAGAGGGTCTGAGGACCCCATTGACTTGGGAAGGAACTCTGCCCTTTACCAGAAAAAAATGAAGGGAAGAACTCAACCTTAAAGGAAACAGGCAACCAGCCTGTGAGCCTCCTTCCCCCAAATAAAAGCAGTCAAACAGAGATAGGAGGCAGGGAGCAGAGACCATGGTCATTACCTTGTCATTCTCCTTAAAAGAATGGATTGAGAGGGTCAGCAATTCTGAGAATGTCACTGTCTGAACACAAGATTCAAGATCAAGCACATCAATGTATTATGTCTTAGCATTTCTTCACGAATTTTGTAGGGAATTTAGCTTGTTGTCAGTTTGTTCTTGGTTTGCTGTATTTATTCACTTGATTTGCAGATCAGTAGCTCACCTTCTGTCTGAAAAATTGAAGAATTTCAGTATTTCTTTATAGTAAAGGGAGAAGACTGAGGCAGCCTATCCTATAATGCTACCTAACAAAATTCTAGTTACCATGACAATCACCCTGAGGACGGAGGAATTATTCCTGAAGATATATTTTGATAGAACTATGGCATAATGAAGAATTCAGTCATCACACCTTATATTGCAAAATACTTTTAATTCTATACACATTATAAAAGGTAGCTCTAGTTAAGAGCTTATGGATGCATGGACATGGACAAGTGTGGTGATTGCTAGGTGGAAGGCTGTATAGGGGGAAAATAGTAATGGGAAAATACAATAAAGATTAAATAAAAATAAAAGAGCTCATTATGTGGCAGACACTATTTTAAGTACTCGATACCTATTAACTCATTTAATTCTCATAACAACCTCATGAGGAAAGTATTATTATTGCAATAATTTTTATAATGACTATTCTAAGACATTGAGAAGCTGAGTAACTTGCATAAGTCACTAGTAAGTGGCTGAGCTGAGACTGAACTCACCTGGCCCCAGAGTGTTTAATCTTAACCACTCTGCTGTACATGAGAAGTAGGTAGATCAGGTGTAAGATACAGTGAGGGAACAAGGTAGGGACACACCTTTATTGTCCAAAGTATCAAAGCTGGACAAAAAGACTTGTATCCTGACACCTTGCTCTAGATTTCCCCTACTGGTGCCACCTAAGGATAGTGGTATATCTCTGGAAATGGCACTTGAAAAGCCAGTCCTCCCAGGTGCCTGGGAAGAGAGCAATTTTCTTTTGTGGAGCTGCCATACCCGGGATGTGAAGTGTGGCACTCACTAAGGGCCTACGTGTACATCATGCTCTACTAGCTACTGAGGGCAATTAAACCAAGAAACAGCTTTGCACTTAGGAATCTTACAGTCTACTAGAAAGCCAAGACATGGAACAAATGGGAAACAGAAGTTAATGGAGTTTCCTTTACTTCAGGATGTGCCTACCTGGTGACTTAAAAAAAAAAAGATCAACCAACTGATTATTTCACCTAACAACCTGATGCAACTTTTGATCCTTAAAAAGTGAATTAATTGACCTCATTGTTGAATTCAGAAAATGTTAGAGTGAAAGGGAGTCAAAATAGATCGATGGTACGTTTTGAGGACAAGCCTGCAGCCCCTATGACCAACATGTTAGGATATGAAGACTATCGTAAGCAGATTAGTTGGTGGCTGATGAGCATGTGCTATCGGTCACATATTGATCCAGAGCTTTCTAGCATTCAGTGACTTGAGAATATGGTGCAGAGGAGCTAACAATTTCCATCTGCAAACAAAGGCGGGTACAGCTAGCAGTAAAAAAGTATCATAAAGAAACATTTCATGGATATTAGGAGTGTGAGAGAGAGGCCAAGTTACTTTTTAGAAAGAGGTTATCCTTGCATTGGAAATAATATGAGGTAAATTTATGAAAAAGCTAGAGAAAAATATAAGACCGTAAACCGAGGTTCTATGGGTTCATAATTGTGAAAGAGTGAAACTAATAATAAGAAAAGCTAAATCGTTTTAAAGTTTATGTAAACATTTGTGCTGTCTTAAGATTTTTTAAGCCTATTTGGACTGAGTAATAAGTTTTTTTGCTGGGCTCAGCTCAGGTGACCTGCCACAAGTGGGTTAGCAGGGAGTAGACATATCTACTTGCCCAATGTGTTGGGAAAGCCCAGCTAGTCTACCCCCCTTTCTACTTCAGCCTTTCTTTTTTCTATGCATGTTGAAACTTAGAGCTATCTGCTGCCTGGTGCTTCATACAGTGTCATGGGGATGTGAATCAAAAGCTGTGGCTGACCATTAGCAGCCTGGCGGGGGATGTGCTAGGCTGCTAAAGGGATCCTTGGGTGTTCAGCTCTGTGCAGAAAGATACTAGTGCTGGGTGAGGCCACCCAGGTTACTACACCATATACTGTATATTCAAAAAGCAACGCTGCTGACAAGGATGGTACTTGTCTGATTTCAGTACAAAGAGACGTTCTGGGTTTTAGAATCACAAGAACCTTAGAAAACATCTGATTCTAGATCCTTCTACTACAGAGATTCCTTCCAACAACACTGTGATCTCATAGCTGCTTAAACTTACAGTGATAAGAAATTTATCAACTTTTGTAGAGCCCCTTCCTTTATAGTAAGCTTAAATGCATCTTTCCATGTCTTTTACCTGGCTCTTTCTTTTAAAGCAGAACAAAATAAATAGTTTTTCTCTGAATCTTCTATAAACCTGTTAACCTGAAAACTAAAGGCCTTTCAAAGTGAGAAGCAGCAGGTATTTATTTGAAGAAAAAAAGAATAGCTATTTGGGAAGCACGGATTCAGGCAGAAGCCCAAATATTGTGCGGAGAGTGAACTCAGACCTTCTAGGGGCAATCTCCAAATCTTTCTCACTTCCGAGTTACTCTGCTTTTGAAACCATATGTGTTGTGTGGGTATCTTAAAATGTATGACAAAAAATGAGAGTCAACGTGACTGATGTTTTCTGATAAGAGCTGAAGACACGGGTCTACTTGGAGAAGGACACCATGTCTTATTTTAATACAACCCAAGATGATGTTAACTTGCTTTAAGCTTTGTATCCCCTAGACTAGTGGTTGTCAGATGGGTGATTTGCCCCCAAGGGACAGTAGGCAATGTCTGGAGACATTTTTGGTTGTCACACCTGTAGGGTACCAGAGGCGGCTGTGGGTAAAGACCTGTTATGCTGCTGAACATCCTCCAGTACACAGGACAGTGCCCACAATAAAGAATTAGCTAGTCTTGACTGGAGCTGAGGTTGAGAAATCCTGATCTCGAATACTAATATCCTGAAGACAGGCTTCAGCTGAGCATGAAAACTAAAAGGAATAAGAAAGTAAAAAATGCACTTAACTACAATACGAAGGAAGCCTAGGTGAGTAGAAGGGTCTGAGCCTCAGGATGATACTCTTTCTGCAACATTAGGCAGAAGTAAGTCTCTGGCCATAATTAGAAACATGAGACTGGCAGAAAATTCAGTTTATCACAAAGGTATCAGATAGGTGTGGGAAGTGTCCCAAAAGGCAAAACAGAATGCAAAAATGCTTCTACACCAGAAAGGAAGCAACAGTAATCATATTTCCAGATTAAATACTTGGAAGAAAACAAAGGTATTGGTATAGTTAACAGTTTAAACATAAATTTTTAGACTTGAATTGAGCCTAAACATTCTCTAGGACATAGGAGAATGAGTTGACAGCAGAAGAGGTCACATTAGTCATGGATCACTTAGTAAGCAGTAGAGTTAAATCACGGGAAATTTGTCAATTCTCTTTAATAATCCAGAAAATGCAATTTTAAGTGGCATCACACTCTAAAAAAGGAAATAATATCCAATTTGGATAAATGTATACTTACATAGTAAATATGCGAATATAAATTGATACACTTTTCTGAAAAATAAATTAGAAACTCTGCAAGAAAAGCCCTAAAAATATGTAGAGTAGTGATCCACTTCTCTAAGATTGTCTTTAGGAATAAGTAGAGTGAAGGGAGAATGTTTAACAACAGAAATGCTTAATACTATACTGTTTTCATATATATATATATATATATGTGAGTACCAACCTAAATGTTTAACAATAAGGGTGGATTAAATATTCACATAACAGAATATTATGCCATCATTAAAACTGTATGTGACTGTCCTGACTGGTGCTGCTCAGTTGGTTGGGGGTCATCCAGCAAACTGAAAGGTCAGCAGTTTGATTCCCAGTGAAGGCGCAGGCCTAGGTTGCAGGTTTGGTCCCTAGTCAGGATATGTATAAGTCTTTAGCATCCGAATGTCTCTTCCCCTCTTTCTCCTCTTGTTCCCTCTCTATAAATAAATGAATAATAAACTTAAAAAATTGCATGCAACTATATTTATTAACATAAAAGTATGTCATGCCCCAATATTTTATTAAATGAAAAAATCATGCATGTATTTTGTATGTGAATATGAAATGGATGCTGACATAGAAGAACCTGGATTAAAAATTTTTGTCTTCATGTTTGTACTTTCTCATTTTTGAGAAAACAGATATTATGTACTTTAAAAAAAAATAAGTTATTTTCAAGATGTAAGAGTAATCTTAGAAAAAAGAAAGTCCATAAGTCAGTGAAGAGAATGTTATGCTACTTCAATAAATAAGTAACAAGAGGTGTGTGTAATAGAATGATGCATCTAAGGAAAAAAACATTTAAAAATTCTGGGGAAGCAGTAAAATTAGGCCAAGAAATAAAAATAATGAATGTCCTTAGTTACCCAAGCTTAGATGGACAAAATATTATAAGAGTTATGAGTTAGAGATGAGATTTTTCACAAAGGGCAGAAGATTGTGTCCTAGAACAGGTAGTTCACAAGCAAAAAACATCCACTCTTTTGACTGTTGCATTGAAGAGCTGATTCAGAGGGTGGTAGTCATGACTCCAAAACTAATTAAAAAGACTTTATTAAAAAAGAAGGAGCCGATCTAATTGTTTTCAGGACTTCTAAGTATTTAAATAGTGTTGAGAAGAGGAATACATTCAGAGATTAAGCAAGCCCACAAAAATGTATGACCCACAGAAGGATCCTCTGCCTGGAATCCTATGGCAAATTGCATAAGGTAATCTGTGGATGTGTGAATTGTGCCCAGTATCCCAGTGGTTAACTGTGGGGTTCAGCTGAAGGAGACTTGTGCATATAGGCGAGACATGACTGAAAGGGAGTTAAGGCTGCAAAATGTAGACATTGGTGATCCTGTACTATTAGATACAATCAAGGGAGAAATCTAGGTCTGACTACATACATCTTTCTATAGCAAAGAGGACCACCCAAAGGTTGGCAAGCAAAATAAGGCAGTTCAAACAAAACAAAAAACATTATTTTCATTTTGTCTGTGTGAGGTCTGAGCATCTGGCTCCCTGTATTGTTCAGGTGTCAGAACCTCCGGAGAGGCATGTTGAAGTTTGAGAAAATCCAAAGAAAGCCACATGGATTGGAGACATAGGCACAAGGGATAAGAAGAAGAGTAGATGATGAGAAAGAAACGGAGGCCACTGCGGATGTCAATAAATATTAGTTTTTTTCCTGGGTAACAAACCTTGCTGGGCCTTTTTTAAGCAAAGTTATATATTTTATTTTTTTCCATTACCATTTCAGTCCCCTTATACCCACCACAGTCACCAAGCTGTTGTCATGTTCATGAGTCCTTTTTCCTTTTTGCCCAATCACTCTACTCCCTAACCTCCCTCCATCCACAGAGCTTTCAGCCTGCTCTGTATCTATGAGTCTGTCTCTATTTTCTTGTCAGTTCAGTTTGTGCATTAGATTCCACATATAAGTGAAATCATATGTTATTTCTCTTTCTCTGACTGGCTTATTTCACTTAGCATAATGTTCTCCAGGTCAACCCATACAGTCACAAAGGGTAAAATTTTCTTCCTTTTTACAGCCAGGTAGTATTTCATTGTGTAAATGTCCCATAGTTGTTTTATCCACCCATCTACTTATGGACACTTGGGCACTTTCCATATCTTGGTGATTGTAAATAATGCTGCAGTGAACATAGTGGTGCTTATGTTCTTTCCAATTAGTGTTTTGGGTTTCTTCAGATATATTCCCAGAAGTGGGATTGCTTGGTCAAAAGGCAGATCTATTTTTATTTTTTGAGGTCTCTCTGTACTGTTTTTCACAGTGGCTGCACCAAACTGCATTCCCACCAACAGTGCAAAAGAGTTCCCTTTTCTTCACATTCTCGCCAGCACTCGTTGTTTGTTGATTTATTGATGATTGCTATTCTGACAGGTGTGAGATGATATCTCATTGTGCTTTAAATTTGCATTTCTCTGATGATTAGTGAGGTTGAGCATCTTTTCATATATCTATTGACCATCTGTATGTCCTCTTTGGAGAAGTGTCTGTTGAGGTCCTTTGCCCATTTTTTAATTGTTTATGTGTATGTGTGTGTATGTACGCATTGAGTTTTGTAAGTTATTTGTAAGTTTTGGATATTAAACCCTTATCAGATATATTGACGAATCTGTTCTCCCATACTTTGTGTTGTTTTTTTATTTTAGTGATGTTTACTTTTGCTGTGCAAAAACTTTTTATTTTGATGTAGTCTCATTTGTTTATTTTTTCTTTTGTTTTCCTTGCCTGGAGAGATATATCTGATAAAATATTGCTATGAGCAACATCTGAGATTTTGCTGCCTATGTTTTCTTCTACAATTTTTATTTTTATGGTTTCAGGTCCAACATTTAATTCTTTAATCCATTTTTAATTTATTCTTGCATATGGTATATATCTGTTCTAGTTTCAATTTTCTGAATATATCTGTCCAATTTTCCCAACATCATTTATTGAATAAACTATCTTTAGACCACTGTATGTGCTTGCTTCCTGTTTTGAATATTAATTGACTATAAAGGTGTGGGTTCATTTCTGGGCTCTCTATTCTGTTCCATTGATCTGTGTGTCCGTTTTTAGGCCAGTACCATTCTGTTTTGATTACTATGGCCTTGTAGTACAATTTGATACTAGGTAGTATGATTAGGTAACCCTAACCCAACTTTGTTTTTTTTTCAGGATCACTACTGTTATGCAGGGCATTTTGTGGTTCCATATAAATTGTTGAAATATTTACTCTTGTTCTGAGAAATACAACATTGGAATCTTGATAGAAATTGCATTCAATCTATAGATTCCTTTGGGTAGTATGGACATTTTAACAATATTAATTCTTCCTACTCATGAACACAATATGTGTTTCCATTTATTTGTATCTTCTTCAGTTTCTTTTTCAGCATCTTGTAATTTTCTGAGTACAAGTTTTATATCCTTGGTTAGGTTAATTCCTAGATATTTTATTCTTTTTGAAGCAATTGTGAATGGGATTGTCTTCTTAATTTCCCCTTTTGTTAGTTCATTATTGGCATATAAAAATGCAACTGATTTCTGGTTATTAATTTTGTATCCTGCTACTTTGCTGAATTTATTTATCAGTTCTAGTAGTTTCCTGGTGGAATCTCTGGGGTTCTCCATCTAGAGTATCATGTCATCTGCAAATAAAGACAGTTTTCCTTCCTTCTTCCTTTCCAATCTGGATGTCTTTTATTTCTTCTCTGATTGCTGTGTCTGGGACTTTCAGTTCCATGTTGAATAAGAGAGGTGAAAGTGGGCATCCCCTTCCTGTTCTAGATCTAAAGGGGAATTTTTGTAGTTTTTGCCTCTTTAGTATGATGCTAGCAATGGGTTTGTCATATATGGCTTTTATAATGTTTAGCTATGTTCCATCTATTCCCACTTTGCTGAGAGTTTTTATCAAAAATGGGTGCCGGATTTATTGAATGCTTTTTCTGCATCTATCGATACAATCATGTGGTTTTTATCCTTCATTTTGTCTATATGGTGAATCACATTTTTTGACTTGTAAATGTTGTACCAACCTTGCATTCTTGGAATAAATCCCACTCAATCATGGTGTACAATCTTTTTGATGCATTGCTGTATTTGGTTTGCTAATATTTAGTCGAGGGTTTTAGTGTCCATGTTCATCAGGGTTATTAGCCTATAATTTTCTTTTTCTGTAGTGTCTTTATCTAGTTTTGGAATTAGGATAATGCGAGCCTCATAAAATCATGCTGGGCCTTTTCACAGGATCCTCATTTAGTCCTCAAAGCTCACTTACCTGGAAAACTAAACTTGAAATGTTAATCCAATTTTTATTATTCTCAATTGATTGCAAGAACACAGTATATCTCAGTCCCTTACTTTTTAGCTGTGTGACTTTAGGCCAGTGATTTAACTCTGTTGTGTCTAGTTTCCTTATTTGTATCACAGGTCTGATAATCAGCTGTAAATAATTGTAATCTGTGGTTTTGTTTGCTAAAATTGGATACTGTACAGTGTGGGGTCCATTATGTCCAGGCCTTCCTTACTTCCTCCTCATAAAAGACAACTTCACATGGCTGGTAAGGAGCTTAGAAATATCACTCAGGTTGGGTCTCATGGTCACTCTGGGACATGACATGAACGAGGGCTGCTGCCTCTAGCAGGCCTCACTTGTTATGTCTGCCTTGTTCCTGTGCTTTCACAAGTGAAACAATCTGCTGGACTCATGGGGAAAAAGTATTTCTCTCTCTGAGCCATGAACTGACACAAAGGTATAAACTGAGAAAATTGCTCCCATCAGCTCTTCTTTTTACATTAAAGGAACACAGATTCTAAGGGGAGTAGTTAACTCAGAGTACCTTTGGCTGAGGTCATCCAAAAAGGCTCAAAAATGTAATTTTATTAAGAGAAAAATATGAACTTGATGTCTTCACATGTTTTAATAATTTACCCACTGCTGTTGGAACTTGTCCTCTGATGTTGGCTCTGAGTCAGATGCAGATTTAGGCAGCATTTTAGTGATTATTATGTCAGCATTAGCTCTTCTTTAGTATCAGAAATAAACTCAAGAGGCTTATTTTTTGTTGTTTTTAATTTATGTTTGTTTTATGATAAGGATAAAAAATGAACATTACTGAGGTGAAATTAGAGCCTAAAATAGCTCAGAAAGTTATAAACATCCGTGTCAACTAAGATGTGTGTGTGTGTGTGTGTGTGTTCGCATCCCAGAAACATAGAGAACCTATTTTGGGAGAAAGCAAGCATCTGGGCCAAGTAATTCTTGCCTCAAAGAGTGACCCTACATTATAAGTCACTAAAGCTGTGCTTCCATTTCCATATTAGAAATTGGATATACAAACACCTGTTGCACTCTACATAACCTATTTAATTTGATTTAAATGACTATATTTTGAGGCTTCAAAGTATGGTTAGCACTTTAATGGAGCTGCATGAAACCATAGTAATATTTTAAAGTACCACCCAAAATTACCTGCTGAATAGAAGCAAATTAAAGCTTTTGTTTTCCTGTGTTTCACTTAGGATTAAATATGCATACATCTTCTTCATCTTTGTCTTGAAGAAGCAGATCTAGAAGTGGCTGCATTGTTTGATGTGTGGAGTAGGAGACTACCTTTATAGCCAGAGCATGGTAGGCTCTGAAGTTCGGAACAGGCCTTGGTAGTCAGGCAGTTCACCCATGGGGCTTTCCATTGAAATGAACTGAAACTGATCCTCGGTTCTAGGGAAAAAGGCCAAGTTAGCCTAGCTCACATCTTCTACAACTTTGAGATCACGTGGTTCTTTCAGAACTGTTTGAAAAAGAGTTCTTGTTTAAATGATTGCTTTCTGCTGCGTAAATTATAGTATTTTCAACCATAAACTCATCTAGACACTAAATTAGGTAAGTGGTGACTAAAAACATGAGGAAAATACTTGTGCTTTTAAATTTCAGTTAATCTAACACTGGCATATATCCTAAGAAATAAATCAGTATTCAAGATAGAGAGTGATGAAAGACACTGACCCTGGTGCTAGATCAATAAAATGTAGATTAAATGCCTGGTGGGTCATCATATTGGGTGCTTCAGAGAAACAGATGAAGTGTGATGTATGCTCTGTCCCCAGGAAGACTTTCCTAGTCATTTTCGGACAGGATTTTCAGAGACCAAGGCCTTTTTACCCCAAAATGGAGGAATCACCCCTGGGCCAAGGGAAGCTCAAGAAGGCACTACAGGACTGGGACCTGCTTCAATCCAAGAAACTTTCAGGGGGAGAGAGGGTCCTCTTACTGTTTCTTATGAGAAAGATTCCACTAAAATAAAACTCAGATTAGCTAATGCCTTTATTTCAGAGATAGTTAAAATTAAAATTTATGATCAAATTTTATCATCCCCTGTCCACATTTTTTTGCATTTCCTCTCGCTGCTCCCCTTTTAATATATAAGCTCATCATAATTTCCTCCAAAGGGAAATTTTGTTTGCTTAACAGAATTTTAAATAGCCACCAGTTATGGTGGTTATTTTTCCTGTGGATGCCTTGGTCAAGAAACTTTATAGGTTTCTGTTACTCTCTCTTTTGGATTGCAAGTCCAGTGCATTTTAATTTCCCTTTGTGAATTAAAACTAGATTTTTTTCAACTGAAAAGAATTTACTAAATCCCTTATATGGATTCAGAATAGATGTTTATCCCAAGGGCAGGTAGGAGAAGGTGTGGGTATAAAGCAAGTTTAAAACATGCCCAAGAGTAGTTCATAGAGTAGCTAGGCAGACAAGATGAAGACCCAAGAAGTCACAATGAATAAGAGGGAATTTCTTTATAGAAAAATTCACTTTCTTTAGCTAAATGTCATGAAGTAAAGATGATTAAATATGATTAAAGAAAAAGAGCATGGACTGGGTAAGCAAGGGGAAGAAATAGGTCACGTGAGTGAGAAATAAAAATGCCAGCTCTTAAGAGTTTTCCCAACATCACAAATACAATGTTAAACTAAGGAGAAAAAGTAGTCCCTTCGAAGGGCTGTGCTGCCAAGGGGCTTGGCATTTC
>PVKM010027819.1:0-18596 GCA_004027735.1 Carollia perspicillata
CAAATTTTTCCTTCACATTTATACCGACCAGCTGAACAACATGCAGAAAGAGAAAGTCCTTCCCCAATGGTTTAACAGAAGTACCAGCCATGACTCTCTGATTTTCCAAGCTCAAGTCATGGTATTTCCCCACACTCTCGATCCAGGGAACAGGTTGCCCCACTGAAACCACATGGACTGAGAGTAGGGTGAGGTGGTTACCACCCGACACACACACAATTCAGATAGCTGGTGCCAAGAAAAGGCCATCGAAGGTGATAGCGACTAACTGGTGTAAGGTAATCTGGCCTTGGGGTTTCGGCTGCATCACCATTTTCAACAACTCTTCAAGACCTGACACCGGCCAGGCTCCTTAGTGCTGAGGGGTAGTTTCGAGGGCAGCTAGTTTTGAATTATTTAATGATCTCCCCTGGCAATGGCACCCAGAAACTCTTAACATCCATCTTTTGCTAAAAGGCCACTTGATCCGAAAGGTTAAGAGAAATATTCAATGACCTCTAGAGAAAGGTCAGAATACTTATTTTTAGCTTTCTTGTATTTGGTCATAAATGTTCTTAGCCTGGAATGACTTCAGTGAGATTTGCACAACTGAATGCTGCCAAAAAGAGGGGGGAGGGAAGTCAAATATCTAAGGAAACCTCATGCTCTCATCCAAAAGACGATTCTTTACATTGTTAAAGAAAATGTTAGTTCTATTTTTTTTAGTCCCTTTGTGGATTCTCTAAGGCTTAGGCTAAGAGGAACCCAGGTCTGGTATCAAAAAGCTTTAAAGACCAAACGCGTCCCACCTGTAATCCATTAACCCCTTACTGGCAAGTCCTTGGTAAGAGGGACGAAGAGAGAAAGCAGGCCTTCTGCATGCAATCCAGTCCTCTGTAACCCCCTGTACTCTTAGTACCTTCCCCAGCTGGGCCCTAGAAGATCTCTAAAATAGAATTTGTTCTGAGGGACACAGGTCACCAGAAGCACATGATCTCATGAAGATATATGGCCATGAAAACTGTTCTTCCAAAAAACTACTAGATTAGCTCGTAATCTTGAGATACCACTATCCGTGGGGTGAAAGTGACCAGCGGCCAATGATTCTTTACATCAAGTTTACATCATGCTTTGCTGTCCACTTTAAGTCATCAACACAATTCCTTTCCCTCTGGGCTGATTCTTGGATTGATTCATCCATCACCAAAGTCTGCTCCACATTCACCTGAAGTTGTCAATGTTCAGGTCTCAACTTGCACTGGCTTACCACTCAAAATCGTGCTAAGATTATACTGAGCAGGAGGCAGCCAATCTGGAGGCCGCCGCGGAGAGGACGCTGAGCTGGGAGAGGGAGCTGGGCCCACCCCAGTGTGTGGGACCGACGGCTCCGTTTGATTCCGGTGCCACGTTTCGTAGACTGAGCTTCTGCTAGGGGGCCCCTCACGGCTCTCTCCTTTTCCTTGATGAGTCTTCCCCTAGCCTCCCCAGGTCCCCTTCGTGGCTTCCCTCCACTTTGAACCCCCCAGACGTGAACAATTCGGCACTTAGCAATAGGCTGTCTTACATTCCTCCTTAACTCTATCAAATGTGAAATTCTACTCTCATATTTGGAAATGTTACTATGGCTGTAATACTTGTTGGTGTAAAACCTTTACTGAGCAAATGCTGAACAGTCTGAAATTTGATTGATATACAGGCATTCTCGCTATATGTTTAGGTTGGAATGATTATTAAAATTTAAATTTCCAGTAGTGGACCTCAAATAGCATTCAAGTGATCTTTGGACTTAGTGCCTACTTATTCAGATATAGTTTGGGTATACAGCGTCTGTTTAAAGGAACAACATTTTGTCCTGCGCTTAATAGACCACTGGTGGTTATTTATATTTTGATAATTCTTTGCACATTAGGTTCTTCCATGAGAATTAAGTGCTCTGAAGTAAACGTTGGGGAGAATTTTGCTCCGTGAGGATCACCAATGCTGGAAATGAAAGGGTGATGCTTTCAAAATTACCATTTTTTGTTCACGTGGTAAAATCTCACCTTGTGTAAATAATTCCCCAAATCTCCAGCTGAGGAGAGAAGTCATGCCCTGGCTGGTGTAGCTCAGTGGATTGAGCACGGGCTGTGAACCAAAGGATCTCAGTTTGATTCCCAGTCAGAGCACATGCCTGGGTTGCAGGCCAGTTCCCAGCAGGGAACACAAAAGAGGCAACCATACATTGATATTTCCCCTTCTCCCCTTCCCTTCCCCTGTAAAGATAAATAAATAATTTAAAAAAGAAGAAAAAAAGAGTCTCTGCCTTAAAAATAGAGAGAGAGAGAGAGAGAGAGAAGTCATGCTCTACGATTATTCCAAATCACAGACTAGAGACAAAACTGAAAATTCAGCCTCATAACTTTCCTTTCTGACGCAGCCTGGTCCAAAGGGGTAAATCAACTCTGCCCCTTTCTCTGCAGAGTACCGTTTACAGGGGGGGAATGGTTCAGAAAAATAACTCTGTGCACGACTTCCACACACACACAAATGTTTCAGAGAAGAAATGAAAAACAACTACCTAATTATTTCTTTTTAACAAAATGTGACAAAGGGGAGTTAGGACAAACACCTCGTATTTACGCAGAAAGCACAACTGTTTCCCTGGAAACCGGCTGAGCGGTTATGCAAATAATAAGAGTGAGTAGAAATCCGAACCAAAGAATACACAAAAGAGGGAAAAAATGGCCAACTGGGATGCAGATGCGTTCTGAGGTGACGAACACCACGGACATATGAAAACCATGGGAGGCCACAGTCACCGTATTGGGAGAGGAGGAAAGGATGCTGTGCAACTGTGGAGGTGCCCGGTTCTGGGGACCTCTGGCTGCTTGTTCCTGTGTCTGCTGCTCAGAGTCCGTGGAAGGAAGGGAGGAAAAAAACGGGAGAGCGAGGCAGTGCATCTGGGGCTGCGATGAGTCCCCAGGGAAGTTTACGCAAGTGCAGGCAGACCTTGGGTTACGGCGCTGTGCTCTGCTCTGCTCCACAGATGTTGCTTTTTTTTTTTCCTTTTCCACAAATTGCAGGTAAGACCCTTTGCCAGCAGAAAGACTACACCTCGCTTTGCTGCGAGGATGGAACCCGAGAGTCTCTGAGGTCTGCCTGCACAGTTCTTTCTTCGGCCCTTTGGCCTCTGTTCTCTCTTTACTTTCGTGCTGATTTTGGTCTGCGTCCTTCCGCCCCATGGGTCTCCTCCCGGGCAGTCCAGCATGCCGTTTCTCTTCTCTTCTTTGTCTGCTCCCACCGCCTAAATACACGCGACGCTTTCCTGCTGCCTACGGCAGAAGAGCACTCGGGTGAGCGCACTGAGGCCTGTCAAGCCATCGAGTCTCAAAAACAAAAAATGCCACTTAGTTACGAAGCATGTCACCTTATCTTGAGACCTTTCTTCCCAGACTGATTCCTCTGTAAAGAAAGAGGTATTTTCCAAGCCAAATGCAGAATGAAACAAGAAGAAGATAAAGAACTCAAATTATTTTGTGGACTCATATTACGTTATACTATATTGTACATATGCATCTATATGTTATATAATGTATATAATATGTACAATATTGCAGTGTTCTGTGCTTTATTATGATTTCATAGAATCAGATTATGGAATCTAGATTATACTAGATTTAAATGTCAGTTCTATCGCTAACTAACAGTATCACATAGGGTAAGTTACTTAACTCGCTAACTAACAGTATCACATAGGGTAAGCTGCCTAACTTCTCGGAGCTTGCCTTTCCCTCTCTTTGTAAGGACAGTAATATATAAAAACAATACACCTAAAGGGCTAACATTCGTTGAATGCCCAGCATGTTGTAAACATTGAAGAAGTGCCAGTAGTTGCTGTAGCTGTTACGACCCCAACACGCTCATGTTCACGTACGTCCCAGGGCCTGGGCTGCCATTTACCATCTACCGTTTTCCTTTGCAACACGGGAAACTGGACTAAAACCCAGGGCTGTTTTTTTTTAACCACCTCTATACACTCTCTTCATTATTCCAGATAGGCTTTGAAAACTACTTACATTTGAATATGACAATGCCCAATGTTCTAAAAATCAACTTTTAAAAAATTACATTTACTAGGGTGACTTGGTTCATAAGATCATACAGGTTTCGAGCATGCATTTCCATGATCCACGTTCTGTGGACGGCACTGTGTGCCCACCACCCAAAGGCACATCGTCTTCCATCCACATATACTGGGCCCCCTTCCGCCTACTCCCCCACCCCACTTCCCTCTGGTGACCACCATGCTGTTGTCTGTGTCAGTGAGTTTCAGTTCCGTATTTCACCTGTGAGCGAGATCATACAGGTCTCAGCTTTTCCTGTCGGACTTATTTAACATAGCATGATACTCTCCAGGTCCGTTCACGTTGTTGCAATTGGCAGGATTTCGTCTTTGCTTACGGCAGAGTAGTATTCCATGGTATATATGTACCACACCTCTTTACCCAATTCTCTACTGAAGGACGCTTCAGTTGTTTCCATGTCTTGGCCACTGTGAATAATGCTGCAATGAACATAGGGGTGCATATATCTTTGCAAATAAATGTTTAAGTAAATAATAAAGCTAAAATGAAAGTGTTTTTGGACTCTGGAGAAATTTGAACATTATGTTCAATCTCCTGCTACTCCATCTTGAAACCCCGCTAAGCTAGTGATGGACAGCAAAGCAGAGTTGCCGTCTTTCTGGTGCTGCCTGCTGAGATGAAAGCATCTCACAGCGCTGGATGCCAACAGAGCAAATAATGAGACGTGCGCTCTTTCCTCTGCCAGTAAAGTGGGGAGGGGGGCGGTGGGAATTTGTTGTGGGTGTAACAGAAGGGCGGGGACATCAGCTGTCCTATGAGAAGTCATGAACATTTCCTGAGTGTCTGCCATGTGCCAGACACTGAGTACTACAGGGGACACAAATCGAAATGCAAGAGTGCTCTTGGCCTCCCAGTGTGTACAGCCTTCACTAGGACAAAATGTCAGGCAGGAAAAACAAAATCCATGCAGAAGAACACAGGGCTAGGAAAACCCAAAGAAGGGATCATGCATACAAGCTGGCCTGGGATGAGGATGGCATAGGGTAAGGTTGGAACCCTTCTCTATCCTAAAATCACTGGGTGGGGGGTGGAAATTGGAAGTCCGTCTACAAGTGTTCCGAGAGAGAGAGGTATGAAGAGAAAAACCCAATGGTGCCATCGGACACAAAGGCAGTGCCGAATGATACATTATACGCGCATCTCAAACGTGCCATGCACTAATTCATTATCTCACAAAAACACATCCGGACTAGCACGTCAGTCGCCAAGACTCATTCATTCCCGAGGATAATGAAGACTTCAGTGCCACCCTAAGTCAGTATCTCTCTAGGATAATTTTGACCTCTCAAAAGAAACCATGTTCATATTCAATTCAAAGAAGTAAAGCTTCCCTGCGAGAGGTTTTACTTTCACAACCTCTCAATTCTAGGATTTTAGACTCACCAATGGATAATAACTCACCAATGGACAAAGTGAAGTTTTCCAAGTCTATTGCTTTAAAGAGAAGTCAACAATTGTGAGACACAATTTCCACAGTAGATTACTACGACCATGAAAATTTAATATGTTTGCATTGGTTAAATCTCCCAGGATGAATTTGCAAAATTGCCTCTGACTTTCATTATTTTCTTCTTTCAGCAATTGTCCTAACGGCACAACCCACTGAGTATTGACATTGCAACAATACAGAAATTATCGAGAAAGTCGAAATGGGATTTATTCAAGAAAAATCATCAATGCCAACAGGAAATGATCTTACGTTCAAATGGGAAGATGTGAAAGGAGCAATTAACAAGCCTTAATCTCCCTAGAAGATTTCGGTTTGGTCTGTTTAGTTCTTTGTGGGAAGGAATAAAAGCGAGGACATAAAAAACAGTGTTAAAAGCTGTAAGGCACCTTGAAAATGTGGGGAATGATTATTATTTGATGAACATTATAGAGATTCAACAACTACCTTCTGAGAACTTCCTAAGAAAACCAGATGTCAGATGCTACAGAACCTCCAACGCAGGTAGGTCCTTGGCCTGGCAACAACAGATCAACCAGTAGGGAAGGAAAGTCCAGATCGGGGCCTAATCTGAGCCTCCTCAGGTGCTAACAAAAGTCATACTCTTCGCCGTAATAACCATAATAATGTTTCCTTTATTTCTCATTTTCTTTGTGCCACACACAGAAATATTGAATTGCCCAGTGACGTCAACATCAAAAAAAGATGACTAGAGCCCAAATACTTCATTATTTTCTTGTTTCATCTCCTGTGCATTTCTTATTTATAGTTACATAAGCCTCTTTTGACTAGTATTTGTATTTTTAACACAAGACCAGTAATGAGTTCTACCTTTTCATTAGTTAGATTAGACAAATTACTAATGCCTTGTTTATGTCCCAAAGCTGCTTTTTCAAGGGCTGCCCCGCTACTGAACATTTTCAAATTCTGTTGACTGTGACTGTGGCCAAAAAGAAAGAAAAAGAAGGCATGAGATGGTTCTGATTCTGATGAGTGTATTTTCATTTGGTTTTAAATATGGGTAGGGCAGTGTTCTATTTCTACCCAATTTCCTCCCCTGTAATAGTTCACACGTTACGTGACACCTCGTGTGGTCTTGGTTGGTGAGCACAACAGTGCAGTGACTCCAAGAACTAGACCGCTGGGGACTCGCTAGCTCCTTTCATGGGCCTTAACTATTAGTGCTGAACCTGGACTCCCAAACCCAATTTTGTGTACTTTTTTCCTAAATCTATTACTTGCTATGTGGCTAAATTTATCTTTCTTAATAACATATCCTGTTTTCATCTTTGAGGGTTATTTTTTCTTGGCTTAGATTTTCACTTTTTAATACAATTTGGCATCATCTGTACATCTCAGGAGTCCAGATGCCTATAAAAATATCATTGAAATGTGAAGGTAAAATTCAACACCAGCTGAGACTTCCCAGACATCCAGAAAGTTGTTTGTTTATGACCACTCTGTCTTCTGCCTTTTATATTATTGTTGCTAAACCATGCCAAACTAGTCCCAACTCCCGATACGGCCATCCATAGTCAATTTGCAGAAATACAGTAATGGTTTTTGAAAATTCTAAATAAAGTACCTGGATGGCCCCATTTCCCAAAGTCCAAAAAAGAAGTTACAAAGTTAGTGAAGCTCACCATTTCTTCATAGAACTTGGACGCTATGTTTATGCATCTGCCCTGCATTTCACTGTGGGTGCCGTCGGATTCCCAGACAGGAAAGAGAGAACTTGAACTTCATCCTCAGGGCTCTTAAAATCTCCCCCAGAGAGCTGCTTGGAGCTAGAAATCCAGTATGCTGGAGGCACAGTGACGTTTGTCCAGTTAATTATGTATTCTGGCCCACTGTTAATGACTGACTCTTGAGTTCGGTTCATATTCTTAAGGAGAACAATTCACCTTCAGAGATTTATTTGCAGCTGTCGGTCCTACGATAGTGAAACGACCCTGCTGTGTTGGGGGGGGGCTCTTTCCTCCAGCAGAGACACTGCAGCAAGGAGCTGCAATGTTCTGAGTGAAAGGTAGGGTAACCGGACCACTCCAAAGACACCGACCCAGTTGCTAGTCAGCGATGACCCATATTTGTAGGCCTCCATAGGAATATGTATGTATTTGGACAGAATTTTCCCTCTCTGGAGTACAGTCTTTTGGCGGACAAAAATCATCTCCAGTCCAAATCATATTTACTTAACATATAAAATTGCGAATTCAGAGGCTTAGAAAGCATGACAGGAGGCGGTGCCATCACCTACAGTTGCCCTGAAAGAGGGAACAGCACCTGGGCCTACAGCCTCGGGGGCTGTAAAGAAAGCTAAGGCTAAAATCAAAGCTTTAGAATATTCCTGAGTTTTTACTGTGTCTTCTCACTTTCTGCTGAAGATCCAATGAGTGGTCACATCAAAGTGTTCCAGCCACATTTTAAAATACCTGATTTCTCTGTAAATACAGTGAGTGCCCAATAAACAGCCCACCTTATCATTCTTCGGTGGCATTGAGCTATTAAAACAGAGATCATTGTCTAGAACCTAGGCCCGATAGTCTAAGTGGCTGAAGTTAGAATTCTTCACTAGTATTTCTAATCACTTCACGCTACTGTTTTATAATAAGGAAAGAATGACGGCCAAGAGGGGGTGGAGAATCTTTCACAGAAAGACAATTTAAATATCTCTTTGATTACGTGACAGTTCAGTGCCTGCTCTTGTTCCTCACCTTCGTTGACCGTGGAGTCAACGAAGTTTACTTGTCGCTTTCTCAGAGAGGTATGTCAAGAAGATGACAGGAAAAAAGGTCTTTCTGTTTGTTTTTGGCAAACATTCGTGTCTCTTGTGGATCTAGTTAACAGTTGTTGTTTTCTCTCAGAATTTATTTTTTTTCAGACTTGAACTTTAGAAACTGCCAATATATTTAAGATATTTTTTTTCCTATTTACTGCTCATGAATTTCCCTTTTGCATTCTTAAATTTTCTTTGGGGTATTATAAAAACAAAATATAAACACGATTTCTGCCAAAATGGTTTAGAACTGTTTTCAGAAGCAATTTATGTCACTTTGAATTTCTATAAAACCCATGATAGCCATTCCAGTGCGCGATGGAGAATATTTCACAGTAAGATAGATGTCAGTTTCAGAAAGAAGAATCTTAGAAGAATCTGAGACTCATAGAAAGCATCTAAGAACTACCTAGTTTTAGAGTCTCCAAGGGGGGGGGAATGTTCCACCTTATATATCCTTATTGTCTTAAAATTGGCTCCAAATATAATCAGGTGTCACTCATTTAAGGCCTCTCGAAAGCTGCTCTGAAAACCATTTGGATGCAAAATATGAACCTATTAAAGCTTGCACTGGCCCGGTTCACAGCACGAAGCTGGCTCCCGTCATCTGGGAAACCGCCCTGAGGAGAAGATTCAGTCCGCATACAGATCGTCCCTCAGAGGCAGAAGGGACAAGAGGCAGGGCCCATTTAGGTTATTGCATGAAGGGCAACTCGATTTTTAAGCTCGCATAGACCGCTCAGTTTTCATATTCAGGGCTGAGAACAAAGCGCCGCAAAGTCCGCAAACCCTGCTCTTCCTACCTGGGGACCAATGTAGGTGAGGAATCGTTTGAAGCTGCAAAAGCGAAGTAGCAAAGAGATTCAACTCTTTAATCACCAACATTCCTGTGATGGAGAACCTTCTCAAGGTAATAAAAGAAAACAGAAGCCGAGGAAACCCAGGAATGACTGACTAGAAGTCCCTACTAATTTCCGTTTCTCCCCTGTTGACGGTGCTCAGTGATTTGGAGAGGGCTCCAGCCTATCAGGATCCTGAGAGTCGGTGGCCTCAGTTCAATCTTCAAACCCGTTAAACAACCCATTTGATTTGAGAGCTGCCACAGGCGGCCCTTTTCTGATCTCAGCGGGCTGCTTTGCAAGCATGGTACAATTCAATTTTAATGAAAACCTATACCATTTACAGAGAACCGAAAAGAGAATTCTGGTTTATTTCCTGCTGTGGCTTACATTGGAAACACAGTAATTTCCCAGTCAGTCCACTGAAGGAAATGAAACTCACCCACCAGGTGAAGGCTATTTCACCATGATCTAGAATAATGGAGCCACTGGATGTCCAGAATATGAGAACATCCAAATGCCCCAAAGAACCATGGGGTGTCGTGCCAGTAAACTTGTTTCATTTTCAGTTAATTCGCAGGGAGTGGGGCTGTAGTGGTGGGTATTTCTGGAGACACTACCTGAGGTTTGGGGCAGAATTGGTTTTAGCTCCTATGTAATGAGCAGAGTGAGGGCTTCCCCCTCACACTCACGTATACTGCACAGGTCATGATCCAGTTTGAATAACACAGATCAGTAAAGGGTTTAGACTTCCTGTGCTGATTGGATCTCTTTGTTATCACTCAGAGAAATCCACTGGAGTCTTTCCCCACGGAGCACTAGCTCTCCAGACACAGAACAACCTGATTTCCAGTCACTTACATGAGATCTTTGTGCTTCACCTTGAACTTCTCTCCCTTGCTGCTCCAAGTGACCTTGGCCAACAATCCTGCTGACCAAGACCTAAGAGCAAGCAGGCATGAAGCACATATTCATCTGCTCATTGCTAAAGGCTCTGTTCCCAGAGGTCCATCTTCAGTCCACTGGTCTTGTCACTGCTCACACAGCTCCAAAAGACATCCCATCTCCTTGGCTTTTAATGAACAAACTACCAAAAGTAGGTCATATGGGACATATATTAATGTCATAATGAACAATGTCATCAAGTGTCATTAAAAAGAGATTTTTTTTACTTGAACACAATTTACAGGGCAAACATGCTTTTTGACAAAAGGTTTATAAAAATCCAGACATTTGTGGATGTTGACAAAGCTGCGTAATCATAACAGTTCACTCCTCTCACAATCCACAGGAATGCCGATATTGGCTCTAAAGCTACAATTATCTCCTCATTGAATAAATATGAATGAACACGTCCTGTATTAGACACTGTTTTTAGTGCTGGGGCTACAAAAGTCTTGCAGTTTACAGTACTGCCTGGAAGAGACCGACATTCGCCAATTACCACATTAGTCAGTTTATAGCTACAAAAGGGGATAAAGGACTCGGAAAGAAAAAGTGCAGTTTGATGAGTGTATTTAAGAAAGGAGAAGAGTAGGCTGAAGCCGAGCGAAGGGGAAAAGGGGACGAGGCATCCAGAGCAGCGGAAGCAGCACCCGCGGCTCGGAGACAGGGAGCCCAGCAAAGGGGAAGCGGCCGCTGGGGCTGCGGCCGAGGAAGCAAGAACACAGGTGCTACGAGGCTGCAGTAGGTCAGGCAGGGAGTCTCATTAAAGACTTCGGTCTTCATGCTCAACTGAGAAAATATTTTTAATGGATCAGATTTGCAACTTGAAAACACCCGTGCGGCTGGCTGCCCTGCGGGGACGGGAGAACCAAGGGCTGAGGGGATGTGGGGACCAGCGGGGAGTCGAGGTGGCAGTTCGGGTCCGTGGCGCTAACAGCACGGACTGGAGCAGTAGCAGAGCAGGTGGTCGGAAGCCAAATGATTGGATAGCGGCTTCGGAGAAAACACTGGTGAGGTGTGTTGATGAAACTGCCATAAGAAGAAAGGGCTCTAGGAAGAAAGGTCACAGTGACTCTGACATTTCTGGCGCGGGCTGTCTTTCCTGAGACAGAAAACAGGGGAGGGACTGAGAAAAAGACTGTGAATTTAGTTTTAGGCATGTGGCGTTGGAGGTGCCTTTGGAACAACCAAGTGGAAACATCCCATCGGGAGTTTAACATCCTGGAGTTCAGAGGAAAGAACTGGACCAGAGATACACGAGTGGAAGGGTGCGGAGAGGCTGTGATTAAAGCTGTGGGCACAGATGGAATTGGCTAAAGAAGATCTACAGGAAGATTTCCATTGGTGCTAGAGCACTCTGGCCATCCTGTGACTCGTCCAGTCTACTGTCTCCTCTTCCAGTGATCCTTTCCCACACTTCCCTTTTCTGAGTTCTCTGAAATACAGAACTTACGTGGAAACTCGGGGATCACCAGGTGTAACCTCCAGATATCGGAGGGGAAGAAGCTGCAGCTGTTTTCGCAAGGCCACGCATGTCCCGGGAGGAAAGACTAAGACAACAGCGCAGGTCTTCCTGAGGGGTGCTCCAGAGTTCCACCCCCAGGGGGCGATGTTGAGCGACAAACACAAGCGTCCCCAGCACTGAGAGTCCCCCAGATTGTGATAGACCCTCATGCGTCGTGCTGAACCAACACAGGCACGTGAGAAGACGCACTTATAGAGGAACCAGTGGTGGGGAGGGAAGGGGACGCAGATTCTTTTTGTGGGGGAAGAGGACACGGATTCTTTTTTATTTTCTTAAGATTTTATGTATTTATTTTCAGAAGGCAGGGAAGGGAGGTAGAAAGACAGGGAGAGAAACATCCATGTGAGAGAGAAACATCAGTTGGCTGCCTCTTACACACCCCCAATCAGGGACCTGGCCTGCAACCCAGGCATGTGCGCCCTGACGGGGAATGGAACTGGTGACCCGCCAGTTCACACGCTGGCACTCTACCCACTGAGCCACACCGACCAGGGCAAGATTCTTGAATGAACTGATTTGGTTTGATGTTAGTAAGCTGTGCAATATCGGGCCAAAAATTTGAACTCTCTGACCCTGCAATTCCTTCCCTGTGATAAAGAGGTAAACAATAATTACCTTGAAGTATAATAAGAAATAAAGCAAATGTATTAAAAGTCAATGACTATGTAGTAGGCTCCCAAATTACTAATATTCCCCTCCAAAAAATATATATTTGTCATATATAATATAAAAGTAATTATCATATATAACTAATGCTATTCTAATATATAATATCAAAATAACAGATCCTTATTAAAATACCTTTATTATCAAAAAGAACATCCCAATGGCTGATTCAAACTCTTAAAACATTCAATATTAAAAAAGCAATTTCTTTCTGCCATCAGGTTTTGAAGCCTATTTATTTTATATTCATACATTTAAACTCCATGAAGCATCTATGCCTGTGAATCAACAAAAAATCTACCCCCAAATAATATTCAATATTTTTATAATGCACTATATTTTCTAGAAAGAAAATGCCCCCCAATTTTAACATCTTGTTAAGCAACTGAAAACCTCTGTGGTCCATTTTAATTCATTCAAATATGCATGTAGCCAAGGTAGATGTTACAACTGTAAAATATTATCAAAGCTGGATCAAATGCCATAAAACATGTAAAATTAATCATTTTCTCTTTTATTCACAAAATTTTGTGTTCCATTTGAACCTGGATCTTCTATTTAGGGTTTAAATACAATACAAAGGCTTTCCAGCTGATATGAGGGTCATAATTTAGCTTCCCAAAGATTTTCAGATGAAAGATGAATACATATTGTAAGTTACAGGATATGAATTCTAGGGCCACAGCTATCACGTAGGAACAAGACATGTGGGTTTCATTCAGGGAAAATCCTCAGCAAAATCTTCAAATATTTTATTTTTAGCCTTATAGTTATTTTTCCAATTTGAGGCCACAACTGCACAGAAATTGCATGAGCACTTTTATAGAAACATCATGCAGTGGTGTCTGAACTTCATCTTTCATTGTATCTTGTGACGGAGAGCGTCCGTTCGAAGGCAAGATACAGCTCCACTTGAAAGGTGAGGATTCTGGGCAACACAATTCCTCAACACACAGCAGATACTTCACAGATTCTTCTTCAGATTTATTCCTTATCTACTCTAAAACATGGCTTGAAGCAATTCATAATATTAGTCTCCCCCTCAACCACACACACACACACACAATTAAAACTACAGCAGTGAAACACAAACAACCAATAAGAAGAAAGAGGAAGGAAGACATGTCAGTGACGAGTCAGGGGAGAAACACGAATGAAATGTCAAATTTAGCAAGAGTTTCTTAGAAATTAGAAAAAAACAGGAAAAGGAAAATCCAAGTTATACATTTCTTATTGTTTTTAAAAAGCAAAAAGTCAAGTATATCTGCAAAGATAGTTTCCTTAGCATTTTATTATACAACAAATGGGTTTTGTGGGTCCCCTCATAGGCAACTCAGAGAACTCATGAAGTAAATATGTTTGATTGTAACTTTGCAAAGGTTAAAAATAGTGGTAAATAGCAAGTAATCATGTCTCTGCCTACTCTCAGGGCTCTACATCATCATACCCAAACCTCATAGACGTATTTCTTTCAGGAGTTAAATACATGTATCTAGGGTTCTTGGTTGACAATCTGATTATAAAGTAAAAGTGTTTAAACAGCTCTGTTCCCACAACTGACTTGTTTAACCTCTGGGAACAGAACTTGCCTCGGTCGATCATACCAGTGGAACATTTAGTGCCAACATATAACAATCTATTTCCCCAACAAAATGGAAATAGTAGTCCTCGAAACCCGTACAGTAATTGGAACACAGTGGGTGTCTGATCAGTTCGCTGAACGAATAAAAAATCTAAAGGAAACTGCAGGCAGCATGTCCGGAAGACCAGCAGGTGCCAATCCTCTCTGTTTTTTTATCGGCTTAAAAATGGCTGCATCCCAGTCCCAGTGAATTAAAATCTCTGTGGTTAGGCTTTGTAAATGGGCATTCCTAAGAACCAGCACGGAGTCTGTTGCAGATATAGGAAAAGTTGGACATAGAAAAGGGAGTGGAGAACACAGCAGACCAAAGTGCAGAAGTTTCACAGTGGAGATGAGGAACCCCGAGGGACGTTTTTGCAGGGTGCATCACTGTGCCCCGGATGGAACACAGGGACAGGGGCTGCAAGGCCACCAGGGACCCCGAACTCCGTCTTATCATCTCTGCTTCTCTTTCCTCGTGTGTTTCATTTCTCTCAATCTGCAGACAGGCCTCCTTTGCTTGTCTCTGCACATGGCCAATTATCCAGGCCCCAGGTTGTCATCACCTCAGTGACACACACACACACACACTTAAGTGATGTTCAGGAAACTCAACAGAATATCAGAGGAGAGAGAGCCAATGGGCCAGGCACCAACCAGCATCCACCACTGATGTGCTCAAATCCCAACATGTGGGCTGCTGATTTGCACTTGGTCCTAATTATTACCCTCATGCCAAGGCCACTGTCCGCTGGTCTTCTTTAGATCCTGTTCATCAGAAAACATCCCAACTCTTGTTCCTGAATGCCATCGAGCGCCATCCTCTCCACATGCTCAGCAGCAGACTCCTTTCCCTTGCCACGTGTCACTCATGAGAAGGCTTGGGTTGGTCTTGCCTCACCTGTTCTCTTAGCCTTGGTGGCCCAGGCCCCAGCCCACCTGAGTGCCCACAGGATGGGCCTTCGCCACCTCATGGAGCCAGAGAGAGCCCAGAGTTCTAACTTATCACGACCCATTTTCTCTTGGGCTTCTTTAGTCACTTCCAATCCAACGTGTGTGGTTGCCCTCATTCTGATAATGAACCCTTGATCTCAAAGTCCCCCAATTAAAAAACAAACACCAAAAAGAAGTTGGGTCCTGTCCTCTTTTATCCTGCATGCCCAGTTTTTTGCCAAATCTGCAGGCTTGTTCCTCTCTATTCCCTCCCTCCGCACACCAGAATCTTGGCACCCCAACTCTCCTTACAAGAGCCTTGTACCCACGGCAGAGACAATGGACTTGACTGAATGCCAACCCAGCCGGAACACCACATGCTCTGCAAACATTTTCAATGTCTCCCTATTTCCCCACACGTGAGAATTCGATTCCATGGGTTAACTTTCAAAGCCCCTCATAATCAGACTCAACTCTATGTCTTCCTGACTACCTACCTGGTTTTCTGTAGTGAAGCCCCTCCCAGCTCTGCTCTCAAAGCTAACACGACCCTGCATTTCTGAAACTCAGCTCATCCACTGATCTTCGGGAACCTTTCCCTGCCTCCTCATGGATTTTTTTAAAGATTTTATTTATTTTTCTTTAGAGGGGAAGGAAAGGAGAGAGGGAGAGAAATATCAGTGTATGGTTGCCTCTCGTGCCTCCCCTGCTGGGAACTGGCCTGCAACCCAGGCATGTGCCCTGACTGGGAATCGAACTGCGGTTGTTTGGTTCCCAGGCCCGCGCTCAACCCACTGAGCGACACCAGCCAGGGCTGGATATTTTTTTTTTACCCTCCTAACTTCTATATAGAACTGACACCACATTTGCTCCATACATCTTTACTTAATATCGCTTCCTCCTATTTCACATATGTTCACTTTGTCTTTGTAACTCAGAGTAGGGTCATGATTTTTGCTTTTCAGTTTTCTCTTATTATTATATCAAGTGTCGAACATGATAAATACGGCATCAGCATTTTGTAAGTAGCTACCGAATAATGACTTGGAGAGTTTCAGTAGTGAAAAGTTGGAACAGAGTTTAACTTGTTCTGTGGAAGACGCTGGACAAAATAGAGCTCGACTGAAGGCAAACTTACCGGAGAAGACGCTAGGTATCTTGGAAAGAAAGCTTTTGACGGTTCGAATAGGAATTCCGTTTTTTTCATCTTGCATGCGGGCTATGACATCTTCCATCTAAACAACAACAGCAAAATAATTAAAGTCTTTCACAAGTGGAGCCTTTCAGAAAAATCCGTTCTCATAACAGTTCTGTAGACCAGTTTTGCCCAACTAAGGATAATGCGATTCTTACCTTGCCAGACTTTGTCACTTCAGTATTTTCAGCTCAGTTAAAATGTGATAGAGAAAACAGCCAGACAAGTGGCCGTTTTAGGCCCCATTGACCACTAAGAAGAGTTCTGTGCTTTGAACAGTGCGTTTCTGCTTTCACATTCTTTGGTTGGGAAGGTGTAGATAAAAGAGTGCTTATTTCTGAAGCTGTCAGAAATCCCTGTCATAGTAAAATTCACACTTCATTAATGTTATCTCTACTGAACTTACTGAGAAAGACAAGAGAGGCCCTAAAGCAACTGTTTGAATTTCCTCTTCAAGCAAGGGAGTTCTGTGTTTCGGTTTAGGATAAACTGCTGAAACCTGTCTAGAAACACAAGGATGATTGCCAGCCATCGCTGCTTCCCTTCCTCAGGCATTTACGGAGGTGTGACACAAAATGCACACACACGCACACAAAACAGGCACGAACACACACTCTCACACACCTGCAGATGTACACAAAACATGTATGCACATGCAAACATGCGCACAGTGCACACATGTGTGCCCGCACATAACGATAACTGTAACAGCGTAGCCTTCTGCCCATCTAGTGATTTCCACTGTATCTTCCTGTCAATCTAGTTAGTACATTCACTTCTGCTTTTGAAAAACTGGTACAGTCTCAAGGGCTGTGCTCCACAAAGTCCAATGTGGAACTTAGTTCTGAATAACATTTATTCAAAGCACAGCCTCACACTTTACTTACGTGCTTCTAAACCTGTGGCACTCATATACAAACACACACACGCATGTTTTAGTATGGAACTCAACACCCATTCATTCACTTACTTATTTGCAAACAGTTACTGATCACCAACTTGAGGCCAGATTCACCACTGGGCATTATGGATGTGAAAATAAATTTAATACAGTTCCTGCCCTCAAAAACTCAGTTAATATTGAAAACGATGATAAAACTTGAGTAAGGTTTGTAGTTTAGTTAACAATGTTAGAGCAATGTCAATTTTCCACTTTTGATGATTACGCTATAATTATATAAGATGTTAACATTAAGGAAAGCTGTGTTAAAGGCATATGGGAATGCTCTATACTATTTTTGCATCTTTCCTAAAAGTCCCCAAATTATTTCAAAATAAAAAAGTAAAAAATCAGAGTCTACTTCCAGTCAAGATGGCAATATAGGCAGACATGGTTCGCCTCTTTGCACAACCACATCAAAATCACAACTAAAATACAGAACAACCGTCACTAAGAACCACCAGGAGTCAAGCTGAATGGGAGTCTGACAACTACATCATTAAAGAAACCACATCCATTCAGACTTACAGGAGGGGCACAGATGCAGAACAGGCTGGTCCCAACCCACTTGTGGTGAATAAAAATTCAGGAGGGCCACCTTGGGAACAAGGAGCCCCAGACACATACCAGGCCCCCCAGCCCAGGGTTCCAGTGCCAGGAAGATGACTCCCCACCACTTCTGGCAGCAAAAACCAGTGGGGATTGAGCTGGTGGAAGAAACTTCTGGGGCCCCAAGCAGCTCCCCTTAGAGAACCCACACACAGACTCACCTATTCAGACTCACTCCTTCTGAGCTCCAGCACTGGGGTAGCAGCTTAAAAAGCACCAGTGGCATAAAGGGAGAAACTGAAGTGTCTGGCATCAAGGTAAGCAGAGGCCATTGTCCCTTTTCTAAACCTTCCCCCAACAAACGCACAGGGCCAGCAGGCTGGTGCCATATCTCAGACTCCATCAACCTGGCTAACACTGTTTGACCTGCCTTGGAAATCCCCAGAGACTCCGCCTCACCCAACGTAGGGGCCCACTAACCCTGATTTTCCATATGAATGGTGGGTCTTGGCTCATGGTTCACATTTCCTAAATCCTCAAACAAGCAACAGCTGCCCTCAATTAGCCCCAGTCTCAGCACTAGCAGCAGCCAGCCTAGATTCACAGCTTGGTTCACCCGAGATTCTCCAAACCCAGCACAAGTAGTAGCCATCCCAGACTGCTTTATAGCTCAGGCAGGGTGCACTGGGAAAAACACAGGTGGGAGCTGACCTTGGTCTATACCACCTGGGAAACCCCAGGTCCAGTGCACCCAGAGGACAGCTACAGACCACGTCAGAGCACCACAACCCTGCCCCTGCACAGCTGATCCTCCATGGAGGGCAATGGTTGATGGTGGTGGTCACAGTCAGTCCTTGCATCAGACTGGCCTGGGTAAATCCCTCCCATTGATCTGCCAACAGCAACCAAGGATCAACTACAAGAGGAGAGTGTATACTTAGTCCACACGAAGGGCAAACCTCAAGTACCCAGTTTGGGTGATAGGGAAGGCTGTGCCCCTGGACCCTATAGGACACCTACTACATTAGGCCACACTAAGGAGACATGGAGTCGAAGC
>PVKM010027820.1:0-18599 GCA_004027735.1 Carollia perspicillata
GGGCACCTGGCCCACAACCCAGGCCTCTGCCCTGACCTGGAATCAAATCAGCAACCTTTCAGTTCACAGGCCCATGCTCAATCCACTGGGCCACACCACCCAGGGCTCCTATACTGTTCTTAACCTCCCCCTGTCTATTTCATACCTACCACTTACGCTTCTTAATCCCTGCACTCCACCCCCGCACCCTCCCCATTCTTCCCCTTCTCCCTCCCAGCTGACAACCCTCCAAATGATCTCCATATCTATGATTCTGTTGCTGTTCTGGTTGTTCGCTTAGGTTTTTTAGATTCAGTTGTTGATAGTTATGAGTTTGTTGCCATTTTAATGTTCATAGTTTTGATCTTCTTTTTCTTAAATAAGTCCTTTTAATATTTCATGTAATAATGGCTTGGTGATGATAAACTCTGTTAGCTTTACCTTGTCTGGGAAGCACTTTATCTGCCCTTCCATTCTAAATGATAGCTTTGCTGTATAGTATAATCTTGGTTGTAGTTCCTTGCTTTTCATCACTTTGAATACTTCTTGCCAGTCCCTTCTGGTCTGCAAAGTTTCTTTGAGAAATCAGCTGACAGTCTTATGGAAACCCCTTTGTAGGTAACTCCCTGTTTTTATGATTCTCTCTTTATCTTTAACCTCTGGCACTTTAATTATGATGTGTCTTGGTATGGTCCTCTTTGGGTCCAAATCGTTTGGGACTCTGTGCTTCCTAGACTTATATGTCTATTTCTTTTGCCAAATTAGGGAAGTTTTCTTTCATTATTTTTTCAAATACGTTTTCAGTTTCTCGCCCTTCTTGTTCTCCTCCTGGCACCCCTATGATTCAGATGTTGGTGCATTTGGAGATGTCCCAGAGCCATCCTATACTGTCCTCATTTTTTTATTATTTTTTTCTACTTACTGTTATGGTTGAATTCTTATTTTGTCTTTATGTTCCAAATTGTCGGTTTGAATCCTGGCTTCATCCTCTGCACTGTTGGTTCCCTATAGCTTGTTCTTTCTTTCACTAAGTGCAACCTCCATTTCTTCCTGGGTCTTTTTTTTTTTCCTGTTGCATACTCAGTGAGTTTGTTGAGCATCCCGATCACCAGTGTTTTGAACTCTGCAGCTGATAGGTTGGTAATCTCTGTTTTGTTTAGTTGCTTTTTGGGGGTTTTGTTCTGTTCTTTCATTTGGGCCATATTTCTTTGTCTCCTCAATTTGGCAACCTCCCTGTGTTGGTTTCTGCGTATTAGGTAAAGGTGCTTTGACTCCCTGTCTTAGTAGCATGGCTTATTTTAGAAAAGACACCTGTCAGGATGAACGTGGCTTCTTTAAGTCCTTGGTTTTGGACTTCCATACAGCTCGATTTTCTGACTGTTCTGGGTGTTACTTGTTTTGAGGTCTAGTTGTAATTCTTCTTTCTGTGGTTGTGTAAGGAGAGAAAGCGTGTTTAGCTATGCCTCCACCTGGACCAGAAGTCCCCTTTCTCAGTATCTTATAGCACATTCCTTAGGACTGACCTGGCTGCCCCTCAACCTGTGGAGGTGGCCACAACTGTTCTTCCTGGCCTTGATGCTGTCCTGTTAAAATCTTGGCTTAAATTATTCTCAGGCCCTTGGTGATCCAGAGGAGGTGACATTGGAGAGGAACTGAGGTTGACTGAGATCCAGATCCTGGGTTAGTAGCTTTTTTCAACAGCCCTGAATTTTATAGATGCAGAAGCAAGGCACAGAGAGGCACTGAAACTCGTTTATAGTCATCGGGCATGTCAGGCCCAGGGACGGAAACCGTGTCTTATTGTAAAGCCTTTCCCATGGGTGAGGCCATCTGCATGTGTAGGTGGGCCTTGCGTGGTTCTTAGCACTGGGGCCCCTGCCCTGGGAAGTTGACATCAGAATACACCTAAAACTCGGCTTTGGTGCAAAATTTGATTTATTTGTGCTGGGCTTTCTGCCCAGTCCAAGTATTTATTTTTTTTCTTATGAAGTCGTCTTTGGCTGGGACTGCCTGTCTGGTTGAATACTCACAAGTGCTTGCCTCTGGTTTTGTTTCCGATGCAGCTACCCCCAGCTGTTTGCAGCTGGGATGTTATCTGGTGTCTTCACCACTGGAATCATGACCCCTGGGGAACGGATCAAGTGCCTGTTGCAGGTAAGGGTGTGATCTGGGTGGGGGGATGTGAGGTGGGGGGAAGTAGTTAGCTTCTTCTATTCAGTGTACAATTTTATGTGGATGTTTATGTCCTTTCACCCTTTATAAGGCTTCAGGTCAGGTGTGCAAAACAATTTCAAGGTTTTCAGGAGCGTGGAAGCACTCATAGTAGAATCAAGAACCAGGACAGTATAACAGACCAACCAACACGTCACACCTGTGACGTGCCAATCCAGCCATCTCTGGGCTCATTAGCACCTACTTCAGGAACTCCGAAAGGGAAGTCGTGTCCCATTGGAGGAGAGAGTGAGGCTGTTCTTGCCCAATGTCGTGTGTCTCCACTGATAACCCGAAGAAGACCCAGTGCCCACAGCGTGCCTGGCTTGTTCTCAGGCCCAGTGAACGGGCTGTCTGCCGTAGCACACGGGACTCTTTTTAAAAAGCAAATGTCAATGCTTTTTCTTTGAATGACTGAGGTAATTTAACACATAATTCTTGTAAGAAAAAGATTTTTTTAAAGATTTTATTTATTTATTTATTTTTTAGAGAGGGGAAGAAAGGAAGAAAGAGAGGGAAAGAAACATCAGAAACATCCATGCATGAGAGACACATTGATCAGTTGGTTGCCTCTCACACGCCCCCACTGGGGGCCTGCCCACCACCCACGCATGTGCCCTGACTGGGAATCAAACTGGTGACCTTTGGGTTAGCGTTACTGTGCCCAACCCACTGAGCCACACCAGTCAGGGCTAGAAAATATCGATGACTCAGAGAAGCACAAAGAAAAAAATGTATCTATTGCCCATGCTACTACCCCACTGAGGTAACCACTGTTACAACTGCTCGCATGTGAATCCTAGGCTTTTGGTAAAAATATATTTTTATTAAGAAATATTGTCTTTTGAAATAAAATTAGGATCACCTACCACAATTGTTTTATAACCAACTTTTTCCCCTTGATATACCATAATATTTTTCTTTGATTATTTTTCTCAAGCATAATTTTTTGCAACTTATTTCATTACATACATGATTATTGTAAATACCCAGTAATCCCTTTCCTGTGGGTATGACAAATTACATGCCAGCAGCAAAGATCTCTGTAAATAAGATTTTACACAAGGTACCTGATATTTTGATGAATATTAGTTGCTTATATTTTTCCTTTGTGAAGTAACTATTTATGTTCTTTGCTCATTTTGTTTTTTTCTAAATTTATTTTTAAAAGCCTAGACTTACTAAGGTTATTAATTACTTATCATATGTGGCAAGTGTTTTTTTTTCATTGCCACTCAATTTTGTGTATTTTTTAATTAAACTTTTTATTTTCAGAAAATATAATAGACTCATGTGCAGTTGTAAGAAATAATACAAAGAAAAAAGAAAGAGAGAAGTAATACAGAGAGATCCTCTGTACCCCTTGCCCAGTTTTCTCACAATGATAACAATCTTAAAGCTACAGTACAACATCACAGTCAGGATATTGACATTGATACAGTCAAATACAGGTCATTTCCAGCACACCGGGGATCCCTGGTGGTGCCCTACTATAACCACATCCACTTCCCTTCCCCGCTCCAGTCCTGAACCACCCCAGCAACCATTAATCTGTACTTCATTTCTATAGTTTTGAAGTTTCAAGAATGTTATAGAAATGGAATCATACAGTATGTAAACTTTTCATACTGGCTTTTAAAACTGAACATAATTTTCTTGAGGTTCATTCATATTGATGATATATGAATAATTCACTTTATTTTAAGGAGTATATGGCATGTACAAACCACAATATGTTTAACTCTCCATCCATTGAAGGACATCTGGGTTGTTTCCAGTTTTGGGCTCTTATGAGTAAAAATGCATAAACAGTCATGTACAGAGATTTTTCTGAGAAAATAAGTATTTGCTTCTCTGGGATAAATGCCCAGGAGTATAATTACTGAATCATATGGTCCTTGCATGCTCCGTTTTTAAGGAAACGAACAAACTGGTTTGAGGGTGGCTGTTCCGGTTTGCATTGCCGCCAGCAATGTGTGCGTGAGCCAGTCTCTCTGCACGCGCACAAACAATTGGCGTTGTCACCGTTTTCCATTTTAGCCGTTCTGATAGGTGTGTAGTGATGTCTCCTTTTGATTTGTGTTTCCCGAATAGCTGAAGATGTTGAACTTGTTTTCATGTGCTTTTTGCAATCTGTATATCTTACTTGGTAAAATGTCTGTTCATGTCTTTTGCTTATTTTCCAATTGGACTATTTTTTAATTGTTGCATTTTGACAGTCCTTCATTCTAGATACTAGTGCTTTGTTAGATATGTGGTTTGCAAATATTTTCTCTCAGTCTGTATGTGGCTTCTTTTCGTCCTCATAATCTTTTGAGCATTTAAAATTTTTATGAAGTTCAGTTTATTAATTTTTCTTTGATTGATAGGGCTTTGGATATTTAGGGTACTGGGTCTAAGAACCCTTTATCTAGCCCAACATCCCGAAGATTTTCTTCCACTTTTTCCTGAAAGTTTTGTTTAGTCCTAGCTGGTATGGCTCAGCAGATTGAGTGCTGCCCCATGAACTAAAGCGACACCAGTTCCTATTCCCAGTCAGGGCACTTACCTGGGTCGCAGGCCAGGTCCCCCAAGCGGGGGCGTGTGAGAGGTCACCAGTCGATGTGCATCTCACACACCCATGTTTCTCTCTGCCTCTTTCTCCCTTCCCTTCTCTCACACACCGATGTTTCTCTCCCTCCCTTGCTCCCTTCCTCCCCCTCGCTCTAAAATAAATAAGTGAATAAATAAATAAAATCTTAAAAGTGTCATTTACAATTTTACATTTTATATTTAAGTATGTAACCCCAGTATGAGTTAATTTTTGCATGCTATATAAGAATGAGTCAGAGCCTTCCCTTTATATCTCCAAATCAGACTTTTCTTGAACCTCAAACTAGTTTACCCAGCATTTTTATGTGGATGCTCACAGATGCCTCAAAGTTACCTCGTGCAAAACTGACCTGGTCTTCCCCTGAACCTGCATGACCTTCCGCCTTCTGCAGCTCAGGTGGTAGCAACGCCATCCTATTAGCTGTGCAGCCCCACAGCCCAGAAGTCCTCCTCGGTTTTTCTCTTTCTCTCACTGTATATACCCCATCTGTTGAACAGTTAGGTTGGCTTTCCGCATATCCCAAACCCATCCCTTCTTACCACCTCCATTGCAGCTACGCTGCTCCAGGCTACCTTCATCACTGGCCAGGACCACTGCGAGGGCCTCCTTACTTGGTTCCCCGCTTCCAGTCTGTACTGTAAAGAGTGCGAAGATTGTTGGTGTGTCAGTTCTCTGTCCAGTCCTCTGTGGTTCTCCAGATCACTGTGAGTCAGCTTCGGCATTCTCTGGTCACGTGGGCCTCCCTGTTGTTCCTCAGACGTACCAGGTTCACATGTGCCTGGATCATTTGGGGAATTTATACCAAAAAACAAAACAAAACAAGAAAACACCATTGGTATTACATTGACATTATCTTAAATTTTTATTTTTAGAAAACGCGACATCTTTCTGATTAGAAACTTTTCATAACCAGAATGATGACTCTTTTTATTTATCTCTTCTTTTATGTCCCTTAGAGATTTTTTAGAGTTTTTTGTTTCGTTTTAAAGTTTCATATATGCAAATCCTATTTCTTGATGCACATATATTTTATTTATTTTTTATTTTTTATTATGTTGCTGTTTTGAATGGGATTCTTTTCCATTATTTTTCAGCTGGTTAGTACTGGTATGTAAGAAAATAATTGGGTTTATATATTTATTTTGTAGGTGTTTCTCCTTGGAACTGTTAAAGCTGAACTCTCTTCTTAGCTTTAATTACTCTTTGGTTGATGTCCCATGTGTTCTGATTCCTCTTGGCTCTGTACTTCCTGAGGATTCTGCTTGGGGGTCTCTTTCAGACCACTACTGGGGTTACCCCTGCCTGTCCTCAGGCTCTTGGCTCTTAGGCCCTGGATCCCAGAGACCGAGATGGGGCCTCTCCTTGACCCTCCACTGGCTCTGCACGGGACTGCTATCCAGATACTTACAGAGTTCTGAATCTAATTTCCAGTTCTCCTTTTCTTTCTTTCTTTTTAAGATTTTATTTATTTACTTTTTTAGAGAGGGAGGAAGGAAGAGAGGGAAACATCAGCGTGTGAGATACAGCCATCCCTTGCCTCTCACAAACCCCCAAGGGGACCTGGCCTGCGTGAGCTCTGACCAGGAATCAAACCGGTGACCTTTCAGTTCGCAGGCTGGTGCTCAATCCACTGAGCCACACCAGCCAGGGCTCCAGTTCTCCTTTTCTTAAACACGCTTCTTAACCATGATTGGTTGGAACTTGGAATGGAGTTGGTGCTCAATGGATACTTGTGAAAATAGAGTAAATGAATGACTGATGTATTTGTCTCCTCCTTTGTAGACCTTCCAACTAACTTTTTTGGCAAACGCTTTTGTATTTTGGAGAGTTCTTCAACTTATTTCCAACTCTTCTGTTGATTTTTTCCAGTCAGTGTGTGCATATTCTGTGATATTTTCACCTACCCTTACTTCATAGTGACTTGCACCAGTATTGTACATTCCAAATAACTACCGTTTTGACAGTCATCTTTCGCTGACCTAATGTATGACCACCCACTTCCCTGCTGACTTTGTAATCTGTAACCTGCTGAGTCTGTTGACTGGGATGTTCTTGCTGACTTAATGACTCTTCCCTCCCTCTCAGATTCAGGCTTCTTCAGGGGAAACCAAGTACACTGGTGCCTTGGACTGTGCAAAGAAGCTGTACCAGGAGGCTGGGATCCGAGGCATCTACAAGGGGACTGTGCTCACCCTCATGCGAGGTAAACTTTGAGGTCCCCCACCTGAGGTCACCTTGGAGAGGCTCATCTGAGGTGGATTTGCCACAGAGGCTCTGGCCTGGATCACCACCTTAGCCTTCGCACCGTACATGCCACAGCTTGGACAAGTCTGAGACTGAGCGTCTCGGTTTTCGGTAGTCTCACCTCCAGCCGGTACAGACACAAATGAAGATGGGGGCATCTTCCATCCTTCTCCTAGGCCAGCCCTCAAGGGCAGAAGTCATGACAGTGGCAGTTGGAGGGGAAAGGCACCTAGGTAAAAGCTATGGCTGGAGGGATGAGTGGGAAGAAAGAACAGACTTAGGAACAGGGGGGCTCTCCCTGGTTTTGAGAGGCATGTTCTGCTGGGGTGGAGGTAGGAGAGGCAGAGATGGCCCAGCCTGGTCCTGAGACGGCAGCTTGGAGGAAGGCCAGATGCCAACTGTGGTTATAACTGCCTGGAGTGGGCATGTCACTGGCGACTCTGCAAGGGGAATTTGAAGATGAGATGATGTCATGTGTGTTTACACTCACTCACACCAGCGCCTGCCCCAGAGCAGCATCTGGTCATCGCATAGTGATTATTGCAAAGAGGATGTGCTGTTGAGGAACTTCTCAGGAAACCTTGAAGACTCCAGTGCCAGGTTTGGCTCTACTAAGTTGAGGATTTTATGTCATCTAATTCACATCTTTCTTGCCACTAACAGATGTTCCAGCCAGTGGGATGTATTTCATGACATATGAGTGGCTTAAAAATATCCTTACTCCAGAGGGAAAGAGGTGAGGAGAAAAGAAGAACTGAGAAGCCCCTTTGCTGGGCCAGGGGCACGTTGCGCTTTCCTGAGGCTGGGTCTAGGGGCAGAAGTAGGACGTACTTCCGGCTTCATGTGCTCTTTCCTGTCGTTGCTGCTGAGGCCCAGCCAGCACCTCTCGCCCTGTGCCTCACCCAAGGGAGCAAGTGTTTGAAACAATTGCATGAAACTTCCTCCAAGGAGTGGCAGCTGCCATGTCACAGGAGCCCTGGTCTGGGCCCCTCTCGCTCTAGCTGCTTTCTCCTCTCACTGTCTGCCGCAGGAGGGATGGTCAGAGCGCCACTCTCACAGCCTTTGTCTGACTGTGGTTGGTCTTCTGCAGCGTCAGTGAGCTCAGTGTGCCTCGGATCCTGGTGGCTGGGGGCATCGCGGGGATCTTCAACTGGGCCGTGGCCATCCCTCCAGACGTGCTGAAGTCCCGCTTCCAGACTGGTTAGTGGAGGGTAGTGGGGTGGGTGGGGGTGCATTGGGTCCTGGCTCCCCCTGGGGTGCAGAGTTCATAAGTCCTGAGGGATACTCACTCTCCAGAGCACCCCTGCACCTCTCTGACCAGCATTGTCCGTTGTAGTCATTTGTATTCTAGAAGCCTGGACTCATTTTCATGTTGACCTGAACACAAAATAAGTGAAATAAGTCAAATCAACTCTCCTTCCCCGCTATGAGCAGAAGGGCTGTTTCACTGTTCATTCCTCTTCTCCACTCCCTCAGCACCAGTAATCCAGACATTTGTGTCCATTTGTCCCAAGGTGAGCTGTGTTGTCTGGTAACTGGTCCCAGATGACCTGCAAGGTGTCCTCTCCCTGGTGCTGTGACCCTGCAGGAAGACTTGACTACAAGATTATTCTCATGTGGGTCACCATGGTCAGGTCAGGAAGCTTCCTGAAGCCTTAACAGTTGGGTTCTGCCCGCAGCACCTCCTGGAAAATACCCTAATGGTTTCAGAGACGTGCTGAGGGAGCTGATCCAGAATGAAGGAGTCGCGTCCTTGTACAAAGGGTTCAATGCAGTGATGATCCGAGCCTTCCCAGCCAATGCGGTGAGTGGCTGGCAGGAGCTGTGCTTTTTTCCCTTTGGGGTTCAGAGCAAGGTGTAGAGGCTGACTTTTGCCTGCTCTGGGGGTTGGATTGAGGGCTCAGTTTTCAAAAAAAAAAAACCCACTCTCAGCTAGAGCCTTCTAATTTGCTCCCTTTCCTGAAGATGTCAGGAAGATTTGCCTTTGTTATTCTCTGAGGTGAGGGGCTTTGATGATCTGACCTGGCCATCAGAAGTGGACAGTTGTAGAACATGCATTTTCTTTCCCTCTTGGGAATGAGAAAGCACAGCTTGATTCCCTGACCTGGGTGGGGTGGGAGTGAGGTTAGGGAGGGGTTCTGGTCTTGACAGGGCCAGCCAGATGCGGTGCTGGGGTCTCTCTGAATAGTAACAACTCCTGCTGTCTCTTCTTCTTCCAAACCCTTCTCAGGCCTGTTTCCTTGGCTTTGAAGTTGCCATGAAGTTCCTTAATTGGATCGCCCCCAACTTTTGAGGCTGAAGGCTGCTCAAGGCTTCTGGATGCTGGAAACGGTTATCAAAGAGGAGCAGTGGGCAGGACTAGGCCTTCCTGAAGCGGGAGGGCAGGGGGATGGTGAGATCAGAGCTCTGTGCATGGAGTTGTTGAGACCATTTGCCTTAATGACATCCTCTACCTGGTATAACCTGGTGTGCCATTTTGAAACTTGAATTCACTCTTGTCCCTTTAAGGATATCTCAGGAAGATTTGGAGATGGAGTAAGTAGCTTCTAGACCAGATACCACCTGTGGCCTGAGAACTGTGTGTGGATTGGTTGACTGCTGGCCCTAGTATACCCCAAATGCTGGTCTCAAAAGAGAAAAGCTCGGCCTTTCATTGGAGGTGCTATGCGTGTTTTCCGCCAGCTGACACGGAGCCAGGGGCTTCTTTGATCCCTAGGCAGGAACACCCACCAGATGTCCATGGTATCCTATCCTGACTTGCACAGTGGGGTACAAACTTGAGGCCCATCTCTGTCTGTCAAGTGGAATGAGCAAATGTGTAGGGGCAGATAGCCTGATAACTATCAGGTTTTGGGGTTTTTTTAAGGCATGTGAGTAATCAAAACTGAGTTTAGAGTAGTCTAACTTCCCAGGGGAAGGTGGAGAGCTCTCCCTCCTACACAGTGAGGAGAGTTTTAAATGGGCAGTCCCCGCCTGCTAGGATGGATGAGGAAGGCCAGGGTGTAGGAAGCCTCTCTTCACACATTCTTTTCTCATGAGAGCCCCCTGTTTTTACAGGAAACAATAAATACTGTTTTTAATTTTTGCATTGTGTGAGATTTTTTTTTCTTTTGAATCTGGATCATTTCAGCAGGCAGCCTGTGGCCCTGGTAGAGGCTGACAGGGATCCGGTATCCTTTCCTGGTTGCTTCAGGCTCCATCAGGAGAAAAATTTGGGAAGTTTTGGCCAGGCCACCTTTCCCTAACTGCTCCAGCCCCAGCTGCTTAAAGTGGAGTGGCGTGCGGCGGGGCGACTCAGTTGGTAACTGTTCTCATAGCCCCCAGTGCCAACAGGGCACGCAAGCCCCACGCACCCAGCCGGCAGCTTGTTCGGTCATTCCTTAGCCGTTCTGCACCCAGCCACACGATGTCTGAGCTGAGAGATGGAGAATCGATTGTTCTCAAAGACCAAAAGCGGTCTTGAGTTTTCATAAGAGCTTTGGGTGGCTCTGTGAACTGATGTCACCAGCCTGGCTTTACTCCCCAGGCGGAGGAGGGTGCCTAGGTGCTGCCTGAGGAGGCGAGGAAGTTGGAGTAGGGAGTCACAAGCTAGTCTGTCCTTGCCTGGTGGAGGGTGGGGCTACTGGAGCGGAGCTTCTCTGACAGTGTCCCATCTGGCAGTCACAGTGCTGTTGCACTCACGCTTCCTGCCTGCTGCAGCTTTAGGGAGGCCCTTGAACTGTGGCTTTCCAGCCACCACTCTATGTAAATGGGCGAGTGGGGCAGGCACCCACACGTATCTGGGAGTGAGTGTGGCCTACCTGGGGGAAGCTGAGGATTTGAGGATTTAAAGAAGGAGGCTTTATTTCTGGGAAGATATTTCTAGAGGACCAGACGGGAACTATGGTCCAGTAAAAAAAAAAATAACATTCTAAGATGAAAGTTGTGTGCCCTCAGCTCTCATACTGCGGGATGTCTCCGTTTAATCTTTTTGATTTGGAGGTGGCCATGTACGTGTCTCCTCAAGCTGTTCTCAGGATGACCCAGTTGTGAGACCTTCCTGACCTCGCCCTTTGCTGGGAAGCCCCTGGGAGTGCATTTGCATTCCGGTGAAATGCCAGCCATTCCCATGGCTCAGGATCACTTTTACAGTCTGTGCTTCTGGATAACTCGCCCTTTGAAACAGCTTCTATTTTCAAATGGAATGTTTTTGGTTCCTTGATGTTGGTGGCGGCAGATTCTTTTACTCCTTTGGGTCTTCAGTAGATTCATGTTAAGTCCGACAGGGAAGCCCCTGGGGGCATGTTTGCAAAGGGAGCAGAGCAGATGGTGAGTAACTCCCTCCTGGCTGGCACTTCCTTTTTATGATGCACTTTGAAGTGCCACCTGTTCTGAAATATCTCCTCTTTCCCTGATGGGGGTGAGGGTGGGGAAGAGGCTGCGGCCCTGTGCGGCAATTTCTCTGTCACAGCCAGCCTTAAGTAGAAGCCAGACAGTGTTTGTTAAAACGGCCAGCCAGCGATATTAGCCTCACCAGGCACAAAGCAGAGTATAACTGGGTGAAATGTGAAGGACAGAGGGCAGGTTGTTGCAACAGCCACCTATTAGAAGCAATAGTAGCACCATTTCTGCTGTAATATCATCCCATCTCCACCCACAGGTCTTTCCAGGCTGGGAGCTCCTATGCCCTTTCTCACCTCTTCAGGGGTTTATTTTCATCTCTTACCCCCATGTAACTCAATGTTTGATGGCTAGGGATTTTTACCCCCTCCTTCAGATGTGGAAGTCAAGGCTCAGAAAGGGTAAAACTGCTCTGCCAAGATCATCGGCAAGTTCGTAACAGAGTGGGGGTAATAGAGTGGTGTCTGGATATCCAGAGGCCTGAAGAAAGGCTTGCGATACTCTCAAAGACTGACCCGGGGCTACCTGACCCAAGCTCCAAGAGGACTGTCTGTAAAATGCAGGGTCAAAGCCCAGGCAACTGGCCTGTGAGTCAGGCCAGGGGTGAATACAGAGTCCCAGTAGCCGCTGGCAGGGCCCCAGGACCAGGTGCTCCCATTGGGCTCCCTTTTCTGCTTTCTCTCTGCGCTGGGCAGCATGCAGGCCTGTGGCTCTCCAGTTGGGCCTGGGAACTGGCTATCTCTTCTTACTCTGAGGGTAGTCTGTGGACACAGGTAAGGAGCCTTATTTTCTCTCGGTCCAAGGATGCTTTTGAATGCCACGTTTGCTGGCTGGCTGGCTGACCAAGCTGCGGGGCATATGAGAACAAGCCAGGTAAGCCAGCCTGCTTCTAGCAGAGTCTGATGGGTGTTGCTTAGAGCAACTGGCAGAACCCACCACACCCAGCCCATCAGCTCTGGAGTAGCTAGCCTCCCTCTACTCTATCTTGTAATTGAGGCCAGAGTCCTAACTGTACAGGTGCCTGTCCCCCTTTCAAATGTATAAAACCTGACAAACAGGCAAACCAGGGAGTGGAGTTGTGATTTTGCCCTTCCAAAGGGTTGGTTGTAGGACTGTTTGAAGTGAGGGTAGCTCCTCAGGCGTGGCAGTGCAACAGGAGTCACACCCAGGTTTCCTGGGTGTGGGCCAACTCCTGGAAAACTTGGAAAGGTTGGTCTACCCAACAGCAGAGGAGAGTTGAGAAACCATGCCCCTCCAGCCCTGACTGCATGTCCTTAGTGAAGTCTGCATATTCTGAGATCAGCAGCACAGCTTTGAAGCAAAGAATCCTAATTCTGAGACCGTGAGGTCAGGAGAGCAGTTTAATTGGCCCTGCTTGCTGTGTAGAAATCATTCATTCATTCATTCATTCATCCAGTATACCTTCTCTGAGGGTGTGCAGTAAGGATCCAGCAAGCAACAAGTTGGACACTACCCCTCCCCTCAAGCTGGTGGTCCAAGACTCCTTCCAGGGGCCAAGGAACTTGGCTAGGGAGACACCACTCTGGAATCACAGGCCTGCCTGGCCTAGAGCTTGGGTGGCTTCTGCACCCACAGCACTGAGCTTCTGGCTGTGTGCCAAGCGACTATGAGAGGTCCTAGTGAGGATTTTAATTGATACTGGGTAATTACTAGGTGGATCTTAACCAAGCCAAATCAAATGCCTTTTAGGTTCCCTAGACCACATACAGGTAGTCTCTTTCTGGTGGACGCAGCAAAGAAGGGGATGACTCTGTCCTATGCCCACTGGGCCTTTGGTTGGTGCCTGGGCTGTGGCATGGACATCCCTGGAAGGTCTTCACCTTTTCCTATTCACTTCCAATCTGGTGTGGGTAAAAGGGGACAACTTGGGAAACAGACTGGCCCTTCCAATTTGCTTTGTCCCTTCCCCAGGGGCAAAGGATAACACTGCCTTGTGGTCTGCTCCACATCATCAAGCACAGGACCCAGGGTGGAATGTGGGGAGAAAGGCACCTGCAGACTTAGTCCTGGGAACCTTGGTGGGAGTACTCAAGGAAAAGAACAGGCACAGAAGTCATTCCTGCAATGGCTTTACTCCCGTTTCTCAAGGTACACATTTGGCCTTTCTGTGTGCCTGTGGCTCCCAATTTACTATGTCTTTGGAACTCCTAACTATGTATATACAAAGCCTTCCCTGTTTGACATCTCAGATCTTCCTGAGCGTCCTGTGGTCATTCCACCATTCCACCTCCTGGCCAAGGTGGTCCTGACTCTGCCAGGCCTTTGCTCTCACTGTACACTATGCTCAGATGGCCTTCCTACAGATCCTAAGTTGGATCCTGTCCAGGCATGGAAGTCAACTTCAATGTCACCCCTTAAAGGGTCCACTAGCTCTCCACCACAGCCACAACCACATTGATGTGGTACCGTGTCCCCTAGTCTGTATCCCTGGCGTCTAGTAAATGCTGGCAAACAGGAGGCTCTGGACGCATGTTGAAAAAATACAAATGAGAGGTCTCTAAGACTAGGTCAAAGGCACTAACAACTCTGTTCAGCGTCTCAAGCCGGGACTGGCCAGGGCGCGCTGCCCCACGGCGCACGCGCACTGAAGGCCAGCGCTTGGCGGGGGCGCGCACGCCCGTAGCCGCGTGCGTCACAACCCGGGCTCTTGCCCCGCCTGTCCCGCCTGCTCGCTGGTCGGTCCTGGCGGCGGCGGCTGCCCAGTGACAGCAGCTGCGGCACCAGGCCGGCAGTACAAGCAGCGGGCTACGGGCCCTGCGGCCCAGAAACGCAGAGCCGGCCAAAGGGCGGCAACGGCGCAGCGCGAGGAAGGTCCCACCGTGGTCACGCGTGAGGAGACCTCGCGGGCCGCGGGCGTGAGGCCGGCGTGAGGGAGCGAGGAGGCAGTGGCCGCCGGCGGCCGGGACCCGCCTGCCCTCGCGGCCGCCGCCGGCATGAGCCACATCCGGATCCCGCCGGGGCTCACGGAGCTGCTGCAGGGCTACACGGTGCAGGTGCTACGGCAGCGGCCGGCCGACCTTGTCGACTTCGCGGTAGACTACTTCACCCGCCTGCGCGAGGCCCGCGCCCTAGCCTCCAGCCCGCCCGCCACCCCTCCTTCCTTCCCCCTGGATCCAGAGCTCGGCCCTGGCCTTGCGGACGCAAAACCGGAGAGTGAGACCGATGAGGACGAGGACTTGGACGGTAGGCGGAGGGGCTGGGCCGAGGTTCGCGGTGGGGCGGATGGAAGGAACCGGGCAGGCGGGCTCTAGAGGGCTAGAAGGGGCTGCGGGGGCCTTGCTGACCACCCTGGGTCGGGCCCCTGGAGCTCTGGAGCGGCGTCTGTCGGGACTCCCCGAGCCGCCAGCGGGAGCCTCGCGTGTGTGCGGCTCTTCCAAATTGAGTTCCGCGGTGCCCTGAGCCCTGGCGCGCTCGGAGTGAGTTGTCAGATTCAGCTTCCAAGGAAACGCGTGCGCTTTCGGCCCGCATGGTGGGGCGGAACCCGCATCCGCCTGGCGGGTGGAGCCCTCTCTGCTGGAGACCCTTCGCCCCGTTTCGCTCCCAAGACAAGAACACAGACGTCCATTGACTCCGGTTTAGTAACCAGGAGGGTAACTGAGCTTGGAAATCATTTTGTGAAAAGTTACAAGGAAAACCTTTAAGTATAGACAAAGTAGAGAGAAAAGACGAAACCTCCAGATGCCATCACCCACGTTCAATAGTTTAGATATTTGCAAAAAAATATTCCCTCCCTCCTTCCCTCCCTTCCTTCCTTCCTTCCTTCCTTCCTTCCTTCCTTCCTTCCTCTCTCTTTTACTCTTTTACCTTTGCTGAAGCATTTTTAAAGGAAACCCCAGTCAGGTCATTTCACAGCTGCATACTTGAGTATGCATTTCTTAAAATACGGAGCCTGGGAATACAGATAAAGATTTTTTAAAGATTGTACTTATTTATTATTTACTTATTTTTGGTATAATCTTTTTTAAAACTTACTTATTTATTTTTAGACAGAGGGGAAGGAGGAAAGAAAGGGAAAGAAACCTCAATGTGTGGTTGCCTCTCCCATGCCCCCCACCCCCAAGACCTGGCCTGCAACCTAGGCATGTGCCCTGACTAGGCATTAAACTGGAGACCCTTTGGTTCACAGGCCGGCACTCAATCCACTGAGCCACACCAGCCAGGGCTTAATTTATTTATTTTTAGAGAGAGGGAGAGAAACATTGGCCTGCAACCCAGACCTGTGCCCAGATTTGGAATTGAACCCAAAACCTTTAGATTACAGGCAGGCCCTCAATCCACTGAGCCATACTAGCCAGGGCCACATATAGTTTTTAATGTGGCTAAAATGATTGGATCAAATTTGGTGAGGGTAAACACGGCCTTGTTTAGCACATTGAGTGCAAGAGAGAAGATAAGTAACACTTTCTACATCAGATTTAAGCAAGGTTGTCAAAAACCAATTCCAACATAGGCTTTGTCAAATCAACAATATCATTATCCTACTTTTAAATAGCCAGAGTTTAACAAAACAATGAAGATATTTGAGAGGCAAAGTTAAAGACTTAGTGTTGTTAGATCATGCTGAAAAAAAAAAAAAAGAAAACTAGTTCTGAGTCGAAGTCACAGTAAGTCATGCCGGCAAGGAATTTCGTTGGTCCTTGCTGCTGTAAAGTTCAGTGTTCTGGACAGCTTCCCTAAGCTCGTTCATGCTAAGAGTGAAATTGTTCTGTGTTTCTTTTAACTTATTGCACATTAAATTATGGGGTTTTGCCTTAACCCTGGAAATCAGAAATTGTTGTTTCCCAAATCTCTGCCACAGATTTACTTTGTGGTCTAAGACAAGTTGTTAAACCTATTTGATTTCAGATTTACTTATCTTTAAAATGGTGAGAGTGGCAACAATCTCCCAGGAATGTGTTGTTAAAAGCTTTATTTTAGGATAGACTCCTACGTTTGTGTCACTGTCATATCTCTAAATCACAAAGCCTTAATCTGCTTTGCAACCAATTTTATTCTGGTCTCTCTCTTTTTTTTTAATTTCTTTTTCCTTTTAAAAAAATTTTATTTATTTATTTATTTGTTAGAGAGGAAGAGCAGGAGAAAGAGGGGGAGAGAAACATCAACGTTTCCCTTGCCTCTTATGTGCCCCCCACTAGGGACCTGGCCCGCAACCCAGGCATGTGCCCTGCCTGAGAATTGAACTAGCCACCCTTTGGTTCGCAGGCCTGTACTCAGTCCACTGAGCCACCTGCCAGGGCTAAATTTATTTTTCGGTTAGAGATGATGTGCATTATTATATTAGTTTTAGGGCTGCAACACAGCAATTAGACATGTATGTACTGTACAAAGTGATGACCCTGGTGAGTCTCGTACCGGTGTGACACCACCCATAGTTATTACAGTGTGGACTATACTCCCTGTGCTGCGCTTCACATCCTCGTGACTGTTTTTCTTCCATAACTAACTTTATAACGGGCAGTCTGTACTTAATCCCTTTCACGTTTTTTCTCCCATCTGGTGACCACCAATTACGACAGTTTTTATTTACACGAGACAGTATTTTAGGAACCAGTCCCAGATGAGTAAAATGGAGTTTATAAGTTTTGTGGTATGTCTTCATTCTTTGTTATTTTTATATCTTTTGCAGAGTTGAGTTGACCCGTTTTGTTCTTTGTTTTGTCTCCAGTGCTTAGCATTTAGCCTGACCCGTAGTAGATACTGAAAAATCTCCTGTTTGGAGAGTCATCCCCAATATGCGAAGGTTGTGGGTTTAATGCCTAGTCAGGGCACATATGAGAACCAACCAATGAATGCATAAGTAAGTGGAACAACAAATCCATGTTTCCATCTTTCTCTATCTCTCTCTCTCTCACCCCCTTTTCTTTCTAAAGTCAATACATTTTTTAAAAAATTTAAAAAAAGATTTAAAAAATCTCTCGTTGAGTAAATGGGTGAATGAATGACCAAAGAACTGATTTTGGAGACTGCTAACACAGAGTACACGGGGAGCACAGAGATGGGAGCTAAGGAAGGGATAGGTTGGTCAGTAGTATGGGAAGTAATGGAGAGGTCAAGTCCAGTTAGGCCATTGTTGAAGTGATTGGACACAGTGGTAATTCTCAGAGATAGAGGCTCCACTGGGGTTGTGGTAGAAGAGCTTTGTTGGCTGCAGAACATTCACACAAGGAATGGGGAGCACATGTTGAAGAAGTGAAGCATGTACATGGTGGTAGCTTAAAGGAGAGGTACTAATTAGGGCATTTTTTTGTTTTTTTAAAGATAGACTCACCCTTAGCATGTTCACGTGCCTAGGTAATGGACCGGTGGAGAGGTGGCAGCTGATGAAGCAAGGTCCTAGAATGGGTGTGTGGATTAGAACAGAGGCGAAAAGTGTTATTTAATTTAAAGGGTCATTTGAGTCCTGGCTGGTGTGGCCCAGTAGACTGAGTGCCAACCAGCAAACCAAAGGGTCACTGGATGGATTCCTAGTCAGTGCGTGGGTTGCACTGGGTTGCATGTCTGGGTTGCAGGCCAGACCCCCAGCTGGAGGCATGCAAGAAGCAACTGATTGATGTATCTCTAAATACTGATATTTCCCTTCCTCTCTTTGTCCCTCCCACCTCTTCTCTCTAAAATTAAATAAATAAAATCTTTTAAAAATGATTTTAGAAAAAGAGCAATTTGAGATTTTTACTTCTTTATGCCTTTGATTCAAAGTTGTGTCTTTTACTTACTTGATTCTGATAAATGTGAATGTTTAAGCCAAAGGAAAATTACGTCTTTGAAACTGGTTGTTGATTTTTCTGGCTTATGTGTCTATTGCTCATTTGTATGCAATGGATGTATGGAAGAGAGACAAATGCATTTTTAAGAGGTTTATAATTTAGACCTTTTGGGGGGATTCTTTTTAAAATATATCAGTTACTCCATACAAAATCTCTTATCTGGAATGAAGGAAAGAGCAGCTTATGGGATCCTCTTTCAAGTCTCAAAACTCTTCAGTGTCTAATGAGAGATGATGTACTATTTTTGGATAATTTTATTTTTTGGAATTTTTCATTTGTTCTTATTAACTTATTACTTTCTTTAAAAAATGAAAGCAATTAAAAGGTTGTTATCATGATAAATACACCAGAAGCTATTGTAATAATCGCTAACTTTTATTGTGGTTTCCAGAGGTAGCCAGATAATT